>OX439382.1:901891-1151494 GCA_949319315.1 Zelleria hepariella | reverse complement strand
TCCCAATCTTTCAGTGGCTTAACTGTAACCATTTTGTTCCTAGAGTACTTCCCATTTATCTAGCTTTCCTAGTTTCCCACTTGCCACAAAATTCGATCGAGTTCTTTTCAGTCTTTTCATTCAAGTGGAGTCCTTTTCATTCTACTTGAGGAAATTTCATTAATCATTTTCCCTCTCCGCTCCCGCTTTTCGATACTTTGTCGGGGTAGCGAGATAAGGGCTTTAACACACTAGCGAATTGAAAGCGAATGCGCGGCGAGTTCGTAACGAGTTCGCCGCAAGTTGGCAACAAGTTTGCCGCGAGTTCGCAACGAATAAATTTGCGACGAGCGATCCCCGTTTTGGAAACTCAGTAACAAAATGGATTCCGACGAGGAAGCACTGCTGGCTTCGTTTATGTGAAAACGCAATAAATGAAAGCGAAAGCAGATACAAAGAATATGGGAGTATCCCTTAACAAGTAATCTACTGGAAGAGAACGATTAATATGTAGTGTTCTGCAAACCAGTTAAAAATCATCATCATCAGCCCACCTCTGCTCACTGCTGGATATAGGTCTTTTCCCCCTCATGCCACCTCTCACGGTCCCTACCCATCCGCATCCATGGGCCATCCTCCTAAAAAATAAAAATAAAATGCGAATGACAATTTCTACTATTACAAGTTGTTGGATTGGATACAAAATTACTTAAGATATGAGGAACCACATCTAAGATGTCGAAAGGCTGTCGAACGCGAGTATACAAAATGGCGTTGACGCTGGGCTAAAAATTTAAAAGCCAGACTCGGGTCCTTAAAAAGCCGGACATTGTTTTTCTTCTGTATTCCGTAACTTGGCGATATGTTTGCAACAATGGGCCATTCACTTGTGTGTTTAAATACTTTAAATATCTATCTGAGAAAAGCATCCAGTGGGCCTTTCTCATAAATCTTGCTGGCCGGACATTAGGCCCTATTTTTTGTGAGGAAATAAGTGAAGGCTGGGATTATAATACCAATCCACTAAAAGCCTAAAAAAAGCCGGACAGACCGGACTTGTATATTTTTGGCCGGACATGACTGTAAATGGAGGTCATGTCCGGCTAAAACCGGACATAATATGGCAACCCTATTCGCAGCGTACTCGCCGCGCATTCGCTTCGCTTTCAACTCGATAGTGTGAGAAGGCCCTTAGGGGATAAGCGGGTTTTAAGTTTTTGACGTGAATGATGTAAGATTTTGTTTTCGCTTAGTAGTGTTATTTATTTGTTTCATCAATACTGATAGCCTGCCAAGGATATGCCTGCTGTGCTGATGCGATTAAATTGATGCACATTTTGCGTGATTTTACTAAAATACTGAAGTTATAACCAAGGTAATGTTCTTGTTTCAGGCTACAGGGAACAAAGTGATGCAATTTATAGACCATAGTATTTTGTAAATACGGTAGAGCGTCGATTATCCAAACTAATTGGAGGGAAATGGGTTTTCGGATAAGCGAATTCTACACCATTTATTTCCAATTCACCAATTTCTTCGTCTTTTTGAGTCGAATTTACCAGGAAAAACCAAATTAGCGCTAATAATATTTTTTATTGCAATGGCAAGTTTCAAAGTACACAAAGCTTCTAATCAAATTATGTCCAACCAATGCTTTAAGTAGTCAATAATTGCAATGAAAATATTTCGTTCTTATGAGAATAAAAAGTCCCAGCCATACTCTATCATTTGCCGCCCCGAAAATCTCAGCAAAGCAAAACATTAACACACAAACGTATCGGATAGCGTCCCCTAATTAAGTCCCTTATGAAGAGAGGCACAGGCATTAACTTGCTAACTTAGCTAATTCACAGGCGGACACCGAACCGAGGAGTTGCGACGCTGACCAATCAGATAGGAAGTGGAGAGAGCTCAATTGAACCTTAAGCTTGACCCTGAAAAAGATTTCCAGCCTCAGCGTCATGGCTGTCCTTTTATAAGACAAAGTTTTCATCAGTGCAACGAGCACTAAATACTACAGGCGAAAAAAATTCAGTTGTTGATCGTGCAAAGTGAATAACCCGCGCATAAAGAAAAATATACAAAATCGATTCCTGTATCAGATAGACTATAAAAATCGCTCATAAAGAAACCTAGAATTAGGTGAGAGCTGCGAGATGTTTTCCAGTTCGCTAGGTGAGAGCTAACTAACACAGCCAATTTCATGTTGATTTTTTTGTTTAACAAAACGCGTCTTGCTCGATGTGTTTTATTAGTAGGTACAGTTTTAGGATAGGTACTAGATGGAATAAGGGTTAAAAAATATGGCTGATTGAAAGTAAATGTTTTAAAGATATTTTGCTTAAAAAAAAAAATTGTCGGGGCACTTTTTTTCAAGCAAAATATCTTTCAATCTGTTATGGATATCAACATGAAACTGGCTGTGTTAGATAGGTCTCACCTAATTCTAGGGTTTGCTATGTGAACATTTTCGATTTCTTTAGTGTATTTGATACAGGAATCAGACTTGTGCATTTTTCTTTGCGCACGGGCTAATTCACTATGCAACTCGACACTCGCGCCTACTAGTGAGCTCTAAAACGGTAGCACTCATTACATCATCATTATTAGCAGCCTATATTTGTCCATTTCTTGACATATGCCTGATTGAAATTTGAGATTTGAGCCTGAGTGAGATTTTTTGGCCATATATCCCGACAAGACAACAACTCCATAATGCAGGGAAGGGTGGAAGGCACTAGAGCTCGGGGAAAGCCACCGATGCGATGGACTGACCAAATCAAGACTACTGTGGGGAAAACACTGTATTTATGCACCCGGGCAACCTCTGACCGAGATAATAAATGGCGTGGCATCGTAAGGCGCGCAACATCAGCCACTGATGGTACATACTGCATGTGGACCACGACCGCTCTGACAAGAGCGTAACGACGAAGAAGAAGTACATTGCCTCTCCCAAAACTTTCCAATGTTGGCGGTTTGCGGCCTTCCTCATCCAGTCGTAAGTTCATGACATCATCATTATATTTAAGAGTTAGACTCTTGTCGGTGCAGCACTCTCCATGCACTCCGGTCACAGGCCAGTTCCTTCACCTCCTCCACCACCTCCCGACATCGACCTTCTCTTTAATTTGGTCGAAGTAGCTTCTCACACCCCACGTTTGTAGGTACTTTTGTAAAATAAGGCGTTTGTTTTGCGCAGCGTGTTTCTGTGTGACTTTCAGTGACATTGCGTGTATGTCCCTAGTCTGTGCAAGTTTGAAAATGTTTTTCTTTGAGTGCATGCCAGTATGCCTCTTTTTTCAATTGTTTTAGGTATTTTCTATTCTATGTTTTTATTTTATTTTTATTTTTTTGTTTTACTTTTTATGTTATACTTTGGGCTCTGGCAGAATACCAGCGCTATGAGCACGGGTAGCTACCTACCCGTCTCATAGCACACGCTGAGTCAGAGCCCTTTTTACTGACCACTGCGCACCGTGGAAATTGGGTAGGTATGGGTACTATGGGTTAGGTAGGTATGTATGTGTAGGTCGTCCCATCTGTATAGTATTTTTAAGTTAGTAACTGCCTAATTATAAGTACCTATATATTGTAATTTGTGGTCAGTAAAATAAACGCTTTCTATTCTATTCTCCGAGGACTTCCTCTACCTCAGCGGCATGAAAAAGTCACATCAGAATAAGTTTATGACATCCGTTATAATTATCAGGGGACAAACTTCGAATACTAACTCGTCTAGTCCACCGTCGCCAGCTTATTTTGTTATTCTTTCCAGAACAAAGCGCAAGTAAACAGAACTGAATTAACTTCCGAATCGACTCCCGATCTAATTAGACTTGATTCGCTTTTTTCCGCTCTTAATCAAGTTTTGTTTTTGTTTTTTCCCGAGGAAAAGACATTTGAGACGAAGGAATGTAGAATAGACAGGCTAGAAAGTCGTTTACGTATGCCACTAATAAAAATATAACAAAAATTATTCAAAACCCGACTTCAAGCTGATTCCGAGTGATTTGCTGCAGTCCATTGAGGAGTTCCGTTCTCCATATCCGAGGTTCTTCATACGATTTTCACCATGGGACTACACGGGAAACATACTTACCTTTTCAAACAAAAAAGAAACATCAAAATCGGTTCACGTAGGAAAAAGTTCTGAGGTAACAAAATATAAATCAGGGTCGAACAGAGTCACTTCTTCTTTTTGAAGTCTGTTAAAAAACTGGCCAAGTACGGAGTCAAAATCTCGCACCATAATTTACACGCATAATTTATACAGCGTCTAGTGGCACCTTCACTCACACTAGATGGGTATAGAGACCACACGGCGCTGCAGTTCCTGGGTCATTGTAATACAATACAACCAATGTACTATATTGATAGATTCACGATAAAATATACAAACATAACTAACGCAAATTACATTCAGAGCTAAGACTTTAAAATTGTTTAATGAATAGGGTGGACACTAAACAAAAATAAAAGACAAAACAGAATACACCACCCGTCGTTTAACAAAGGTCAAACACAAAATACATACGTCAAACGTCAAATAAACAGCGAGGCCATAAATAGAAATTAACAATCTCCGAAAAATAAGTGCCTCCATCCAAAATTACAACCATGTCATCAATGTAAACACAATTTCGCGTCCCCAACGCAAAACGGAGGTGCCTAATTCCATTTACCTGAGTGTTATGGCCCGGCTACACGATGCCTGCGAACCATGACTGCACAAACCAGTTTGCATGTAGACAAGGTGGTAAGTAGCTCGCGCAGATCCGGAAGCGTGGCTTGTGTAATTGTTAATTGCTGAAGATGGGACTCCGTAGTTTTGGTTTGCTCAATTTGCCTGCGAGTTGCATGAACTATTTATTACTCGTACATGAAACCTATATACCGTGTTTAACATTTTAGTAAAGTCTTACGTACCGTTTTGGAACTGCGCAATGCGTACGAAGAAGGAGACTTGAGAGTCTATTGACCAAAAAAATCACTCACGCGACGACCGTCAAAGCACTCGGAACTGGCCCAATATTGAAATGAACAATATTTTTTTTACATTTAAAAACAAGAATATTTACGGCAATTATATAAGATGTCTGGAGGACCCAAGATATTATCCTGGCTACAGAACCGGCGCGAATGGTTCCAACAAAGTACCAGTTAATGGCCCGTTACAGGAAAAAAAACGTAGTTCTTTTTTTCTCCATTGATGGTGCTCATAATACGGTTGTCATTTGAAATTTCATCAGTGTTGCCAACGGTACGACAAATTGCCGTATTCTGTAATAATCATAACCAGAAAAATCAATCCATTGCTTGCAAATTTTATCGCATCACCTTGTTGTTGTCGGCATCCTACCTACTATTCTATATTTATCCAAAACTATTTATGTTTATTCTTTCAAGAATAAAAATTGCAAATATAAGACACGGCATTTTACCCATTGTACCTACATGGCAAGCCTGATTCTTATCTGTGATGTTCGTGTATCTGTAGTACTAGTACTTTCTAATCTGTGAATCAGTGGGGAAAAGCGTTATTTGACAGCCGTATTTTCTGCGCCATCTATCAAGCATTTCAAATTTTTTTAACTGTTGAAAACGGCTAATTGTTTCGTTTGGCAGCTTCACAGGACGAGATAGCCAAACTGATCGCCAACCTAATAGGAGACAGCACGCAAAAAATGAAGCAGGCAAGTATCGTGTAGCCGGCCCATTACAGTGCGTAATAAAAATTGCTTCTTTGTTAACCGCCCGCCCTTCATTGTGTGGCGTCAGGCCTAAAAATTAATTTAATTATTTTATGTAACGGTGCAAACCCCGGCCAAACGAGTCCCGTATTCATTGCCGCTGTTTTTCCCTTCAGGGATATAAAAGTACTTAAGTTCTCTTTTAAGTTCTTTGAGCTGGCAAACCTCAACACCTGAACCTCTTTAAAAAAATCAGCAATCTGCTTTTTTCTATTCTTTCTAATCGCCAAAATTCTTCTTCTTCTTTGCGTGCCTCTCCACTAATGGAGGTTGGCCGTCAGCTCTTCATATTCTTTTCTATTTCTCGCCAAGCGAAACAGTTGTTCAACGCTGGCTATCTCCGTCCATTCCCTGATGTTTCTGAGCCACGACTTTCTTCTTTTACCAGGACGCCGCTTCCAAAATTATGTTCCATAATTAATAGATTCCCCCTATCTCATACAGATACCAAACTCTTGGAGAATATATTTTGTATAATTTTACGATGCACGATTCTTGTGACTTGTGTGACTTGGATCCCACAAACAGGATCTCAAGAAACACTCACTTCATTAGTTCACTCCATAGGTATAGATAATAAGATACTAATAAAATTGTGGTATTCTAGAACGCTACTTAAACTCAGTTTAAACAGAGTTCAGACTGTCGATAAAACAGTGCATGTTTTGATATGAAGGGAGGGATATTCAAATCAAAACATGCACTGTTTTATCGACAGTTGACACTACTAAACTCTACTTAAACTTAGTTCAAACTAGAACACTCCTTGAACTCTGTTTAAACTCAGTTTAAGTAGAGTTTAGTCGTGTCGACTGTCGATAAAGCAGTGCATGTTTTGATTTGAATATCCCTCCCTTCATATCAAAACATGCTCTGTTTTATCGACAGTCTGAACTCTGTTTAAACTGAGTTTAAGTAGCGTTCTAGAATACCACCATCAGACGAGTAGACCCGTGCGATCCTGTCACTCCCGGTGCACAATGACAAACGTAGTGTTGTGTGTCCGCTTCAATGCGATAATTCTCGCGTGAATCTCTTTGATGTATGGTTGGCCACAGTCATAGATACCCCATGACAGCTCTTACTGCGCGCGGCATAAGGGCGCTAATGGAACAAAAAGTGGTATCCTAGCGTGTGGCCGACTGTAACGCCACTCGAGCTATCACCGAACGTCAAACGGTAATGATTGGTGTGTGTGCTATTGTAATATTATCGTGGTGTCAACTGTGCAATTTTGAAACATAGCAAGAGCCATTTGAGGCGTAATAGTATATTTCATTACAAGTGTGGAAAGGCTGTCATTGCAACGAGTTCCGACAAATGGCTACCCGAGCCGAGGCGCAGCCGAAGGCGAGGGTTGAAAGTCGGAACAAGTTGCAATGACGGTTCCGCACGTGTACTGAACGACTATTTTTAATACAGTTGCGAAAAAATTAAGCAATTTAATAAAATAATAAAAACACAATAAACTCAACTAACTTGACATTTTTGACTTTTCCGGTAAAATGTTCTCCGAAGCATTTTGTGCAATTATACTGAGTTCCGGTGGTGTTAATTTAAAAAAACTAGGGTCGAAATTACTCATTTTGTGCAAAAAACAACTAAACTCGCGAAGAAAATTTCTGAAAAATCAAAATGGCGCCAACCGTAGAATATAAGTAGAGTTTTTTTTTTCTTCACCCCGTCTGGTAGGCAAAGGCAACTATGCCCATACAGCCAAGTCTTCAGTAGAAGTTTTTTATTGATATGAAATGAAAATGACATTTAATGAGATGAAATGAAATGAAACCTAACCAAACTCATTCAATCAAATCATTAAATCTGATATTGAAACAAATTAGTAGCTTCTTTTTAGAAATATACTTGCACAAATTATTAGCATGAATCATAAAAACTTTTTTAGTAAAAACTTCATGGTTGGCTTTACTTTTTAATAGACATTATTTTGACAGTTGGGAAAGAGAACGCACGAGTGCGGGAAAGGTAAAAAAAAAGCACGCGTGTGTAATAGCCCACATCCCGAACGCTATACGTCCCTGCAATACGCCACTTTTTGAGAAACTGTATTAAAAAGAAAGGTTTGATTCTATACGCCTCATTTGTCAAATTTACGGGAGAGCAAAAAAATGGTTTACAAATACGATTTCATTTCCCTATGGCCAATATAGATAGATAAATCATTTATTAAATTACCACAACACATAGTTGTAAACGTAATAGTTTTTACTCAAAAAAGCTCGTAATGTGGACATTAATTCGACAACCTTCTTTGAGCAAAGTCGGACTTGCGGGCTACTTGGATTAGGCGCCAGAAAAGTTGTATGGAATTTCATTAATGTCTTGTGTTTTGCGGCCAGAAAAACATTAATGTCGAGTTTTGTTTCATAAATAGAACTCAAACATCAGGTGCAAAAAGTATTTATTTAGAATAGGGTTTTTTCCTTTAGTTATAATAAAAATTCTAGATGGCGCTGTATTTTAGTAAGAATAAATGTCAAACTAGATCACAGATAACCAAAAAGAACGCCAGATAAGTCTGCACGCGTCGGATGGCGTACCGTGGCGTCGGGTGGTATTTAAGTTGTGATGGAAAATAATCACCTGACCAACCGCTTGACCTGACCCCTAATAATCCTTATTTTCTTGCCATTTCTGTTGTATTATGTTACCGGCCAAACCCGATTTCATGATAAACTAGTTTCGCCTCGGCCAAACCAGTCTAACCTAAGCTCGTATGAACGAACCAGTATAGCCTAGGCCAAACTAGTCTAGCCGAAGCTCGTATGGATAAACCGGTATTTCTTAGGCCAAACTAGTCTAGCCGAAGCTCGTATGGAGAAACCAGTTTGGCCTGGGCCAATCCAGTCTGGCCTAGCAAGAATATTGTACGCTCCATGATAAACTAGTATGGCCTAGCCCGAGCTGATATTGACGAAATTTTAGGTATGAATGTTACCATATCTCGTAAACTAAGAGGTTTAGTGCAAAAATAACGAAATTTTCGAACCCCTTAAGAACCCCGAAACCAGGCCTTTTACTTATATAGGTGTTCTAAAAACCGACATATAGGGTGTTAAACATACAGGGTATTCCTGGAAGTGTGACAGACAGTCGAAAAAGATTTAAAACAAAGGTTAGGTCAGTAGGTTTGGTTGGCGACACACTGACATACCTACCTACCTCTTTTTTTTTCGAGTGGTCCTTCAAACCGGACAAAATCGGATATACCGTAGACTTTTTGAATGTAGACTTTTTCAAATTCGGCCTTTAAATGCGTCCCCTACTGTTCAGATAATTACGGCGGGTAGGTACTAACCCGCCGTAATTATCTACTAGGCTAGCATAAATAAGTATAATCTGCATTACCCCTACTCAAATAGGGCTAGACTGGTTTGGCCTAGGCTGAACTGGTTTCTCCATTCGACCCAAAACACAACACTTCCCATACATGACTTGTACAAGATGTACAAAAGCACTTATAATTTATAGGTAGGTATTATTATAATGAAAATCCGTGGACGGATACACTTGTGAATTTGTGAAACAAAAATTACGAGTAAGAGCAAGCAAGCGGCGCGCGGCGGGGTAGTTATCTGTGAAAAAACCTCGGCACAGACCAATAGACAGTCTGTGGGCAGACTTTGACATTTTTTCTGGCTAAACTCAATTTTCTATGGTGAGAAGAATAGCGCCATCTAGAGACGTCTTCATAAACAACAAAAAAAAAAAACCCGAAAAAAGCCTATTAGGCTGTATGGGTACTGGCAGTCGACACATTGCACAGAAAAAAAAAGCGCGGCCATATTGTTTTCGACTTTTCGCGCGTTGTTCGAAGTGATTTTTTTCTGTGTTTTTGTTGAAAAAGTGAACTCTCAAAGCGACGAATCCTCGGATTTAATGTGTTTAACACCGCCGGACATTAAAAATCAAGCGAAATTAGTAATTGGAAATTTATTGCCAGTCAAAAGAAAAATACAAGCAAGCTTACCAACAAAAAGTTTGCGGAATGGAAAATCGACAAAAAGTACTTAATCTACGACAAATGGTAAGCTAATTAAATTACTATGTTAATTACTATTCTAATTAATATTTTAATTACTCGCATTGTTTGAGTAAAGCACTATACAAGCCTTGGTCTGCAATGAGTGCGCTTCTGGCCACGCTATGATTGCCTCGAGCTTAGCTTAGCTACGCTCTCGGCCCTCAAGTTTGGTCATCATTGCAGCCCTTGCTGGCCGCGCTATAAAGGCCTCGACCTTCGGTCTCGGCCTTCATTTCAGCTTGTCCATCAAGGGCTGCAATGCTGACCGCACTGTGAGGGCCTTGAGCTGCGCTACGCTGCGCTCTGTCGGCCATCAAAAGCGTGCCAGAAACGCACTCATTACAGATCGCGGCAGTAATGTACTATTGTGGTACGGTTGGCCACAGTCTAGGATACCCCATGGTAGCTCTTACCGCTAGGTGGTAGAAAAATGTGCAGAGCTCACGAAAGTTTAAGTTTAAAAATGACGTCTAAAGTTTATAATTATGAAAACATTTTTTTTTTGCCAGATCTCAGAGGTGTGGGGACTTTTAGGGTGGTATTCTAGAACGCTACTTAAACTCTGTTTAAACTCAGTTCAAACTAGAACGCCCCTTGAACTCTGTTTAAACTCAGTTTAAGTAGAGTTTAGTAGTGTCGACGGTCGATAAAACAGTGCATGTTTTGATTTGAATATCCCTCCCTTCATATTAAAACTTGCACTGCTTTATCGACAGTCTGAACTCTGTTTTAACTGAGTTTAAGTAGCGTTCTAGAATACCACCCTTAGTATGTTTGACTAGTCCAAACACCGAAATAAATCCCATAGAATCCGCATTACTTATAAAATCCCAATAAAAACTTGTCCCCGCAGAAACAAAAGATATCAGCGAAACTTCCTTTCGACCATACGTCTAATATTCGAATGTCAACCTTATTGCATTAGTGTACAGTTTTACTTTATTTGCATGGACTACGAGCAAATAAGCTCCCAAAGGCAATTTGGGCATCTATTTTTCCAGAAACATTTCAGAGTTCTATGTTGTATCTAGTTTTATTCTTGACCGAAGAGTCCAAACAATGTTCCGAAGTCAAACTTTCAGCTCTCGGCATTTTCATCCACAATCATTCGTTTACTAGACTATTGGCGATGACCAACGTCCTCTGCATCACAATTAGTCACTTAATTAATCACTGTAATTAATTGAGTATGATTGGGATATTCATGCTGGTGCTCGATAATAATGTTCTACTTAGGGTATAATCGAATGAATAATAGAAAATAAAAAAGTAAATGTAGCCTGTACAATTGTACATTTCCCACTAGCTGGGCAAAGGCCTTCTCTCAGAGAGAGAGTTCGAGATTAATCACCACGCGTGCTCAATGCGGGTTGGCGATTTTTGCGTTGAGAGTAAAATGCCTCATACGCTCATGTTTCCTCACGATGTTTTCCTTCACCGTCAGCGAGTGGTATTGCTACTACAAATTCACAAATTTACGTAACTTTTGAAATTAAACAAAGTCATAGATACATGCCCGCACCGGGAATCGAACCTAGGACCTTTCGCTTCAGAGTCCACTGTTCTACCCACTAGACCACCACCAAATTGAAAATAAGGTCGAAATTTTTCTATTGGATAATAATCTTGGGATTTATCTGCTTCTATTTCAATAATATTTGTTTTGAACGCATTTCTCGTCCTTCTCTAAGGAGTGGAGTAAACCCAACCTTTATTTACTCAAGTAAACACTAGTGCCAACAGTACCGTATAATTTTGTTTTACATACATTTCTATGCTATTTTTAGTATGCGTGTAGGTAGAAGGACACATTGAATTCCAATTAAAAACCAACAACAATCCAATTATTAAGTACCCAGGGATTCAAAACTCAATCATAAAACAAAACAGCTGTGAGCCCATACATATAAAAAAATATTGTCTTCCAAATTCCGTGAAATCTGCAGGGAATTCAAACATGAAAATTACTTGTATGTGGAAAAAAATGGGAATACGTTTTCCGATTTCTGGAATTGTGGATACGGAGTTTAAGCATGTAAAAATGGCTGTATTTAGATTTCAGTCAAAAGGGAAAGGTTGAAAATCTGGGACATGTGTTCAGACACGAGAGTTACAGCCTCCTGCAACTTTTAATGATGGGAAAAGTCGCTGGCAAGAGACGCGTCGACCGAAGGAGAAAATCCTGGCTAAGAAACCTACGGAAGTGGACTTGGATCGCGAGTGCTGCCCAGCTATTTCGCCTCGCGAGAGACAAAGAGGGATATGCAGAGCTGACCGCCAACCTTCGCTGAGTCGGAGAGGCACCCTAAGAAGAAGAAGAAGATTTCGGTGATGTACACGTTATCACTGATAATTACTTACTTTTGAAGAATGAAAATATGTACCGGACCTTGCTATGATATACGAGCTAAATACAAACAAAATGCTAAGAGGGCACTCGCTGAACCAGCAGCCATGGACATGCAACCCCAGAAAACACTTCTTGCCGAACCGTGTAGTGAATGCGTGGAATAAACTACCTGAGGCAGTAATCAGTGCCCCCTCAGTGAACTATTTTAAAAACAGACTCGATAAACATTTAAAAAGTGCACTAAAGTCATATACACGCATCAGCTTTAAGCTGCCAGTGTAGTATTAAATAATAATAATAAAGATAATATTGCAAAAAACGGCGTTAAAATTGCGTTTAATTGTTAAACAAATGTATTCTAAACATTGTAACCTCGAGAGTAAGTAACTTAAGGTGATAACATAGGCACAACTAGCGCCGCCAATGAAAAAAAAACATATCTTCTTTTTGGATGCGTTTTTTGCAAGAATCAGGTTTTATCTGCAGAATGGGCATCGTCAAATCCTATTTTTTTTTCTATAAATCGAAATTATAGACAAATATAAGAAACTAATTTGAATATTTTCTTAATTTTTTACGTAAATATTTTTTTTATTAGTTATTTAAAATTTCTAAAAGTTTTGTGTATGACGTCACCACTGGTATTATGTACTAAGTTCATTGCATTCATTCATGGTTTTAAAAAATAAAAATATGTTGACGTTTGACAAATGTCAGTGTCAAGTCAACAAGAAGGTTATTTTTTCAGTTATTTGACACTTTTGACAGTTGTTGTTGACGAATGTATTTTTTTAAATATTTGTAGGCAATGGAAGTACCGCATTAGAGGCTATGATGATGTCATCGAAAGAAAAATGAAGTAAACATTTTTGGCGATAAATATTAATCCGTTTTAATTTTACTTATTTAAACCCCTAATAGTAATCAGTATCCCTATTCCTCGAAATGGTTTTCAATTTACGACAATCGATGCCTCCCTGATCAATGTCCATTAGTACGTACTTTATAACATAATCAAAAGCGCAACCGGTAACCTTTTACGTGAATAAAACCGTTACAGACGACTGTACTATTAGACTTTACAGTAATATTTACGAGTATGTTGAGTCATTGAAGATGGGAGTGACTGACCGTCTATTCTGTCGCTTGACATGTGCGACCGCCCTAACCCTGTTATTCGGTTTACATCCAATTATAAACCGAAACATCACTGTGATTAAGTTCTGTTTGCCTCAGCCCTCGTAAAGGTTGATCTTGATTGCTTTTGTGTGTGCCTTTTTATTTAGCTTTGTAACTTTATTGCTGTTCGCCCATAAAAATGTTCTGATTGGAGTGGGAGGTGAAACAGGTATATTTGCCAGAAAATTGCTCTCATGAATTTTTCAACTGGCTTTAAAATTAACACAGACAGACAGACGGACGGACAGACAGCGAAGGCAGTGTAATAATAGGGTTTGGCACTTTTCGGGTACGGAACCCTATAAATAGTGTAGGCCTCATATGCATGTAGCAATATGTCATTAGCGTTCTATTAAATATAAACTCAAGCACCTCATGTTACAGTCTGTATCTCTGACAGGTAATTGAGTTTATGAACCTAACCTCACATAACGTAATAATAACTAATAAATTGTGTCTTTTATGTAATTAATATTTTGTTATACAATATGCAAGGTGTTACAAAAGAGTTAGTATCTTTTGTAACACGTTGTATAGATTAATAATAATAATGTCATAAAATCAGAGCGCATCGCCAACAAACTGCTTTGCAGTTTGGCGAGATTGTTTCTTATAAATATAATTAATTAATTAAAAATTTAAATAAATTAAAAAATATATATTTTTTTTTTTGCATCCACGCTGTGCTTCGCACTAAAAGTCTAGCATAAAAAAATTCATTCAATATTAAAGCCTAATTGGCCTGTGATTAGTCCTCAAACTCTTTAAATATGTAATTTGATTTGTGCTGTGGGTTTTGTTCAATAGATAAACTAAAATAAACTAAATGCCACTGTGACAAAACCCCAAAAATAATACTATTTTCATAACAATATCCCAGGAGCTTCTCGGAATTTTGAAGCGTAAATAAGAATTTACAGCAGAGAAAGGCGTGAGCATGCATAAACTGGTATCTCAGTAGGGAAGAGCGATAGTTTTTGTCTGTTAGTACCTACTTAGGCTTTTGTTCGCTATCTCCGATGCGAGAGGAAGAGCGAAACAAACGCAAAAACTAAAAAATAACTGTATGACTTTACTATATTATATGTAGAATAATACACACATAATAGTACTTACTTAATATAATTTAAACACAATTGTTAACGGATTTAACACTCGTTTTATTTAACTTTTGTGTTTAAATTATGTATAGAGCTCGTGCAAACAATAAAATATTACCTATCTAATATTTTTAGTACCTACCTATTTGAAATATAGAAAAGTAAGATATAGCCTAATACATCTTGTTACAGAGCACAGGCCTTCAGCTACAAGGCATTTACAAATTAACTTCTTAACACATTCGTAGTAGCAATACTTTGAAATAAACTAAGGTCTACGTTAATACTATACAGTCGCCTATACGCTAGGATACCCCTTTTTGTTCGATTGGCGCCCTTATGCCGCGCGCGGTAAGAGCTGCCATGGGGTATCTGTGACTGTACATGCCACCTCCGGGAATCAAACTTGGGCCTCTTGCTTCCAAGATCATACCCACTGGGCTAACACCACAATGTAACAAGTACGCAAAATTATATCTCGTCCAACTTATGTAATATCTGGAAGTGCCGTAATAGTAATAATGGCGAAGCCTGAAATCTCATTAATGGCATCACACGACCAGCTTCACTCAGCTAATTGGCTTATAAAATGATCGCATTGCGATTCAAGGTAGCTACATTATGTATTGACCTCTAGAGACAAAGTATAATTGAACGAGCGAGCGAAGCGAGCGAAGTTCTCCTAGTCTACTGGAACAATCCGGCGTTTGTATGTATTTATGTATGTATGTATGTATGTATGTATGTATGTATGTATGTATGTATGAATGTTCGTTCGACGATAACTTGAGTAAATGTAGTCGGATCGTCATGAAATTTGGTAGGCGGGTAAATGAGGCAAAGAGAATTTTCAAGTTCGAACATGAGCCAAATCGGTCGAGGGGTTACTGAGATATGGGGTTGTCAAGTTTATATGGGGTCGCGAGTTCACAGTTCGGGGCGAACCACTAGTTATTACAAACGGAAAAGGACCCAGTGAAGTGCAACATAGAGCTAAAAATGAAAACTGACGTTTAAGTCACGTAAAACTAAAGAAAACTTAAAATTAGGCCTTCGCATCTAGGGCAAATGAATTATACATCCTCCAGTGGGACTCACACTAGATGTTGGTTGAAGTAAACACTCGGACGTAGTAGTAACTGGAAGAAGTAGCAAGGGTATCTAAAGTAGAAACCTGAGCGCAGCAATTGATTCAAAGTACTCGAGCTAAAAATAGGTGTGCTACCGAGGTGAACACTCGATACATTTTATTTATTTTTCATACTGCCAGTTTCTTGTCCATACAAAGTTCGTAATTGAAATCTTTGGTCATTAGAATTTTTACTAACAATATCGACATTCGAAATTCAAATCACTTTGTGTCCCACTCCCACGTGATTAAAACGCTATTTGAGTCCCTGTTTGAGGGAAACCAAATTAGCTCTTTTCTAAACATTTATAATAAGTTGAAAAAATTCACTCGGGACAGGACTTGAACCCGCAACCTTCCGCATACCGTGCAGGCGCTCTACCAATTGAGCTACCGAGTCAAGTAACTGTCGATGCGAATTTCTTCAACTAGTCTCCGTCAACTGGACGGGGGGCGCCATCTGGTGTGATTAGTTTGCACTAATCTACACCACCCAATGCGTTCATCTTTGCAGATGAAATGCTCATTGGTAGAGCGCCTGCACGGTATGCGGAAGGTTGCGGGTTCAAGTCCTGTCCCGAGTGAATTTTTTCAACTTATTATAAATGTTTAAATTATTCCCTAGCACGGGTTAGTGCTTTAGAAAAAACAAAAAGTAGCTCTTTTCTAATTGTGTGTGCTCAACTTGTCTATCCACTTTTTGTTTTTTCCTGAACCCGTGCTGACAGGACTTGAACCCGCAACTTCTTGCACACCAGATGGCGCCCCATCGTCCGTAAGACAAGTCACAATGAGGTTGGGAAATTCGCATCGACAGTTACTTGGCTCGCTAGCTCAACTGGTGGAGCGCCTGCATAGTGTGCAAGAAGTTGCGGGTTCATGTCCTGTCCCGAGCGAATTTTTAACCTGGTAGGTTGGTAATCGTATGAGGTAGTGGCCACCCGGTATCAAAGTTTTTAGCCCGCCCATTTTTAAACTTATAACTAGTGGTTCGCCCCGAACTATGAACTCGTGAACCCATAACTCAGCAACCCCTCGACCGATTTGGCTCATGTTCGAACTTAAAAATTCTCTTTGCCTCATTTACCTGTCTACCAAATTTCATGACGATCCGACTAAATTTACTCAAGTTATCGTCGAACGAACATTCATACATACATACATACATACAAACGCCGGATTGTTCCAGTAGACTCGGAGAACTTCGCTCGCTTCGCTCGCTCGTTCAAAAATCTTTGTAACAATATCTACATTCCAAATCCAAATAACTTTTTGTCACAAGGGATTAAAAAAGTAAGATGTTGTATGTCCAATCAGCTGGGCAAAGACCTTTTTTCAGAGGGAGAGTTCGAGCTTAGTCACCACGCGTGCGTGTTCAATGAGGGTTACCGATTTTTGCGTTGAGGGTACCTACGTATGGGATTAAAACGCTATTTTAGTCCCTGTTTGCGGGGAACGAACTAGCTCTTTTGGAATAGATGTGTTAAAAATAAATTTGCTATATCCTTCTTCATCCTATCTTATTCAAACGTTACATCACAACAGCGTCGCTGTAACACAATTTAGCCCGATTCCCGTCCGAACACCCCGCCAAGTCAATCCAATTGTATGGCAGAGGATAAATCAATTATTCTATTGAGCCAGTCCTTTAGAGTTGGTCAATACTTGAATTAAACGATTGTCGACCCAAGCCCGTGTACCGACGAACGGTCAAGATTCTTCGCCTTTTATATTGTTTGTTTGAGCAGGCCCCGTAAATTCCTGTCTTGTTACTTGAGGAATAAAATTAAATATTGCTGTAGATAGCTGTGGTAGCCGCGGATAAAACGTTGAACACACAAGTAGGTCCCAGATTTTAAGACCAGGGGGTCTACGGGCTAAGACGAAGCCGATTACCATTGGCGAAAATCGAAGTTCGATTTATGAAAAATGCACTGCCACCCAGTTAATTTTACTGCCACTCAGTTAATTTTTCATAAATCGAACTTCGATTTTCGCCAATGGTAATCGGCTTTGTTTTAGCCGGTAGAACCCCAGGGGCTTAATTCTGTATCATAATAGCGTCTCGATAGCGTCCTAGTAGAAGGACTAACCCGGGGTTTACTCGTTTTTCTCCTACATTCAGCAAACTAGTCCCCTAGAATTATAATCAGAATATTCTTTGCTGTACTACAAAAACATTAAACGGATCGACAGCATTAATAAATCGTAATTTAAACCATCAACTTTTGGCACCATTGCGTTACAGACTCCAGGCCCCTGCTCGGTCATCAACCATTGCTGGTATGTACCGGCGCGGTCATGGACTTTGATTGTTTTATTCAAAGAATACGCATACGTGGCATTTTATTAATAGCTTTATTCCTGAAACACGCAAACTTCCAAACGCGATTTCCAACAACTAGTGTTCTACGACTTTTCGAATAGCTTGGGATTTTTTATTTACTTACTAGTTGTAGGCCAGTCAAATTAAACTCAAAAAAAGCGTTTTGAAGAATTAATTTCCAGAAAGCTGGATATCATTTTAATACCTTCATTTGGTCCTAAATGCGTGTAATCCGAGTTTGCACCGTCCCAGGAGGTGAGCTTAACTTTTGGGGGCCAAAAAACCGCGAAAGGGTATAGCAGGCTAAGGGAACAAGATTGGCCCACGAAAGCGATCTGGCTGATTTTTATGGTGGTGCACCGGTTTAAGCCAAGGTTACTGTGTGCCAAAAATTAGCCCTCGATCTTCTTTTGTTTTAGAGATATTTGACATAATACCAAATCATCAAGGTATTTTTTAAACTAATATTTTAGGTAATCCACGCAAGCTAGAATAACCAAATAAAATCACGATGAATGAGGATAAAATAAACTATTAAATGCATATTTTTACGGAGGGCCCTACTATTAAACTTCAATAAAAAAAACATAGTTGTATTACAAATTTTTTTTTTTTTGACATGACGCACCACGATTTTTGAAAATGTTTTTGTATGCACTTATAGAAGTTTTTAATAGCTTATTTAAAATTTTTTTTGGGAGATATACCTCCGCGGCAAGTGTAAAAAAAAAGTACTAAAACAAAATAACTATGTTTTTTTGACTGAAGTTTAATAGTAGGGCCTCCGTAAAAATTTGCATTTAATAGTTGATTTTATCCTCATTCATAGTGATTTTATTTGGTTATTCTAGCTTGCGTGGATTACCTAAAATATTAATTTAAAAAATACCTTGATGATTTGGTATTATGTCAAATATCTCTAAAACAAAAGAAGATCGAGGGCTAATTTTTGGCACACAGTAACCTTGGCTTAAACCGGTGCACCACCATAAAAATCAGCCAGATCGCTTTCGTGGGCCAATCTTGTTCCCGTAGCCTGCTATGCCCTTTCGCGGTTTTTTGGCCCCCAAAAGTTAAGCTCACCTCCTGGGACGGTGCAAACTCGGATTACACGCATTAAGGACCAAATGAAGGTATTAAAATGATATCCAGCTTTCTGGAAATTAATTCCTGGATTTTTTTTAATTTGACTGGCCTATTGTGCCCGCGACTTCGTATGCGTTTTTACACATTTGACATTTAATTTAAATTCGACTGTGGAGGAAAACTCAAAAGGAAGGATTTTTTTAACCCCCGACCAAAAAAGAGGGGTGTCATAAGTTTGATAGCTTTGTGTGTGTGTCTGTTTATGTGTTTATGAGGGTGTGCCTGTCTGTGTGTCTGTCTGTGTATGTCTGCCCTAATCTAAACAATACATTTATGATTAAATATGTTTTGTTTAGATTAGGTATCGCCCGTGTAAGGTACCAGGAAGCTTAGCATAAGAATTGCCTGGGAAGTATGGGGGTTTGTATGTATCTCCCTCGACGTAGAGTGGGATAGATAAAGTTATAAGCCCATAGATAAGGACTTACCCATTCTCATGCTAAGCCAGCAAGCAAAGCATAAGATTGGGTTACAGCGTATCTACCGCAAATAACTCTGTCTATCCCGCTCTACGGCAAACATAGTATATGTTTTTCATATCAAGTTGGGCTCAGTAGAGTAAATATTTTAAAAAGGCACAAAAAAAATTTCAACCTCGCGTGGGTTCAAACCCAGAACATTTCGACCGCGACGCAACAGTACTACATTTCTAACATCGATAAACTTTGTCCGACCTCCACCGAAAACCACTCACAATTCCCTCCAGCAAGCATCATAAGGCTGGGTTAGAGCGTATCTATGGCTCTGTCCATCCCGCTCTACGTCAAACAAAAGAGTGAGATACCTATTGTTTAAACCCATAGATACGCTCTAACCCGGCCTTATGCTACGCTTGTAGAACTAACATTTTCCGCTAAAATAAAATAAAAACAAAATAAAATATACGTATAGTCCTCATCATAACGAACATTTTTGCCCAAGGAACTATGCCTGGGAAATCAACGGTTTCCGAGATAATAAAGTCTGACTTTTCAATTATTTTTTTTCAGACATGTGCTCATTATCACGTTCTTAACATACCTTCTCAAGAAGCCATATCAAAATTATGGATATTTATTACAAAAAATCAAGTTAAAATTGCAACCCGCAATGTAGGTTTTCGAGAGAATGTGGTTGAGAAGTCGGACTTAATTTTTTTTTTTGAAGAAATATGTTCAGTATCACGTTCTTAACATACCTTCTCAAGAAGCCATATCCAAATTATGAATATTTCTTACAAAAAACAAAGTTAAAATTGCAACCCGCAATGTATTCTAAACATCGGATAGCCTAAGTTACTCCCAGAAACGTGAGTTACGACCATGTTAAGTTTGGTTGAAAACTATCCAGCGGTGTTCGCGTTTATCGTGTTCATACAGACAGACAGACAGACAGACAGACAGACAGACAGACAGACATAAACCGTTTTTTTTGCATTTTTGGATTTAGAATAGTTTACTTAGTAACCCCTGCTAGTTTTTTTCTAAAAATATTCAATGTACAGAATTGACTTCGCTAGAGTTTTATTATAAGTATAGATTGAACGTCTCTTATACTTTTTTATGTTCATTTTATTTCTTATACTTTAAAAGTTTGCCTTTGTATCATTGCCCTGTATACTTTGCGATAGGCATCACCGCTAATTACGGTTTCAAAAAGTTTTCGTCGAAAAACTAGACACTGTTATCAATCAAATGGCTAGCCATTTGAATACAGATACTTCACAAATTGTTACTTCAAAAACAGTACGGTTTCAAAAATATTTCCGTCGAAAAGCTAAATTCTTACTAGCGTCCCTTTGTGCCTTTTTCTATGGAAACCTTTTGTAATGAACACTTTTGTATGGATAAAATATTGCTGTTCTAATTTAGATTGGATTCTTTACAAACAGGAAAAAACGGCAAACTGTTTCCAACACAAAGGCAGAATGTTGACTATGAATGACAAGTTTTTTCCCGCGACTTCGTCCGAATTGACTACGTTATAAATTGTGATTGCTTTTTATGTTTTTTTTTATTAATTATGGTAATACTAATCAGATGGACGAAAGCCTCATAAATCTACAAAGAAGTCACTTCAGATCGGGTGTTGTGCTAAAAAGGTTCTCGACAATTTGCATTTTCCTTTTCTGAAAACTTCTGAAGATTAAACTTTCTTTGTGGACGCGTCACCGATGTTTAATAGAAAAACGTAGGCGATTTCTTCCATTCTTGTGCCATTGTTCGGTTAAAATGAAGGACTTATTTGTAGCACTCAAGAAAGTAGAGATATTACAGAATGTTGGAATTACAGAGATCAGGGGGTCTACCGGCTAAAACGAAGCCGATTACCATTGGCGCAAATCGAAGTTCGATTTATGAAAAATTAACTGGGTGGCAGTAAAATAAACTGGGTGGCACTACATTTTTCAAAAATCGAACTTCGATTTTCGCCAATGGTAATCGGCTTCGTCTTAGCCGGTAGACACCCGGATGTTGGATCTACTTGATTGATATGGATGACATGAACAATCAAGAATCTCGAAATCAAGATGTCATAAAAACAAGATCGAGACAAGATTTTCGCTCGCCTTTCAAGATCAAGACCAAGCAAAAGTCTTGATATGTTCAAGAAAGTCTCGATATCGACATTTTATGGTCTTGTCTCGCTTGCCGAATCACTACTGAACATGAACATGATGGGTAAGACTTCGGAGACATTAATTAAGAGGCAGAAGAATAAATGTTTCGTTAAAAATTTTAAAAATGGACATTAGTGGCCAGCTTTGAAGATCTATTTCGTCTGACCAAGAATAGAATGGTTTATGAAGAGCTGATGGGTTTCATTATTATCAATATAATATTATGACGGTCAGTGACCAAGTCTGGGAGCCGTAGGTGAGAACGGGCAGGATACACATGTCATCGAGTTTCCGCTTTAGGTTGAGCGGAAGGTTTCCCTTCATAGGATCTTTCATGGACCAGTAGCCTTCTCGATGCGGCGATCGATTTCTTTGTCTTGCCTGTTTTCAGCAAAAGTCAAGGCTCAAGGTTTGCCAGAGAGCAATGGAGCGCAGTATACTCGGTGTCAAGAGGACAGATCGTATCTGAAACACCACACTGCGCTCCAAGACGCGCATAGCCGACGTAGGCGTCCAAACGGCAAAGTTAAAGTGGAGCTGGGCCGGATATATGACCCGTATGCACCCGGATAGGTGGGCAAAAATCGCCACGGAATGGGTGCCAGCAGATGGACATCGAAGTCGAGGTAGGCCGCGGAGACGCTGGCGGGATGATATCGATAAATACCTGCCAGAGTGGTCTGAGATGGCCCAGGACAAAAAGTCTGGACAGAAGTGGGAGAGGCCTTTACCCAGCAGTGGGACACTAACAAAAAGACTAAGTAAAAAAAAAAATAAAAAAAATTATGACGAGACAGCACTGCCCAACAGCCTGCAATACATCATAAGAAGGCTCTGCTAAGTTCGTCCTTGCTAGTGTACGTATAGTTTCAAGAATCAAGCACTCAGAAAAGAATCGTTTTAAAATCGCCTCCAGAGTTGGATCTTCTGTACTCGTCTAAGTTGTACTCTTCCAGCGATTGTCCTTTCCATGTAATTTATGAAGTAATTTAACTACTTTATGCTCCGCATACCACCCGCAGTCCCTAATCGAAGTCATTTGTTTCCCTGCCACTTGCATTTTTATTCCTTTTACAATGTTAGCATGGGATTTGTGCCTTATTAATTGAACGAGCGAGCGAAGTTCTCCGAGTCTACTAGAACAATCTGGCGTTTGTATGTTTGTATGTATGTATGTTTGCATGTGTGTGTATGTAAGGGTGTGTGTATGAATGTTCGTTTGTCGATGACTTGAGTAAATTTAGTTGGATCGTCATGAAATTTGGTAGGCAGGTAAATGGGGCCAAGAAAATTTTTAAGTTCAAATATGAGCCAAATCGGTCGAAGGGTTGCTGAGATATGGGGTCGCGAGTTCAGACTTCGGGGCGAACCACTAGTTACTTTCCATTGTTTATGGAAACAGTTCGAATAGAAACAATAGTTCGGGCAAAGCACTGGCACATTATTTCGTTTGGGGCTTTGAAGGACGAGATAGCCAAACTGATCGCCAACATCCGATAGGAGGTGGCACACAAAGAAGAAAAACATGGAAACAATGGTGCCGAAAAGTCCTGATATGGAGGTCCCGTATAGGAACGCGAAATGTAGGCAGACCAGCTGCATTCTATTCTATTCAAAGCTACAGTAGGCTCAAACTAGACCACAATAACCACAGACCGGCTTATAAAAATAAAAAAGACATGAGTCCAGAAAATACATAAATTGAAGAGGCATACGTCCAGCAGTAGACGACATAAATGCTGAAGAGGAGGATGGAAACAATAATGCAGGACGAAGAAGTGGACTATTTTATTCGATATATTGCATTGAGGTGAAAAGTTTTTGCAAAAACGCAATATTATTTGCATCTGCTTCGTGTCTGTGAATCCCTTCCTAAGGTCAGTATTGTCTAGATCGGAATTTATGCTAGCACTCTCGGACCAAACAATACTTTCGCATCCTTGCTTAACAAATAACTATTATTATTATGCGAGAGTGCACAAAAACGCTTCGGCTTATTATTTAATTTTGTAGAAAATATCTACTTACTTAATATTCATTCCGTGAATAATTTTCTCTCTTTAATCAATCTTATTTCAAGACTGAACAAAATGAATGAATGAATTTTTTTATGATTAATCATGGCGATGAGTATCTTTGACAGGCGCGTCGTCACTGGTCCTTATCTTGTGCCCTTTAGGTCCGGTCAGCGACATGCTGGGATACCCCTTTTAGTTTGATTGAAGCCCTTATACCTTCTTCTATTAGAACGAGCGAGCGAAGCGAGAGAAGTCCTCCGAGTCTACTAGAACATTCCGGCGCTTGTATGTGTTTGTATGAATGTTCGTTCGACGATAACTTGAGTAAATTTAGTCGGATCGTCATGAAATTTGGTAGGCAGGTAAATGAGGCAAAGATATTTTTTAAGTTCGAACTTGAGCCAAATCGGTCGAGGGGTTGCTGACATGTGGGATCGCGAGGTCATAGTTCGGGGCGAACCACTAGTAATTTATGTGTTGAAATTTACCAATCGGTTAACGGTGAAAATTCCGCGTGTCGCCGACCATACAACAATGTTCTCTCAAGGTCATTTCATAGCCTAGGTGTTTTATCACTTTATAACCGACAGTATAGCGTGACGTAGTTCATGTTTACAACTGCCAATAAATGGCACTTTTTACGTAGTGTTTTGTTTTTTTTTTTTCTAACATAAATGAAAGTAGCGTGGTCGGAATGCCCAAATTTTCAGTTTTTTCAATTTTGTAGCTAAACTGAGATTGGTAAGCAATTTTTAAAATTTTACTCATTTCATTATTCTAAACAAAATAACAGCAAAAGGCTGTTTTACTGGTCAACAAACCAGTCGTACTGCCCAAAAAATTTGGCTCTTTTCTAAATTCCTATTCTTTCTTATTCGAAAAGTCGTAGAACAAAATGTGGTTGGAAATAATATTAAGAAGTTGATGTGTTTCAGGAATAAAGCTATTTATAAATTTCCCTGTACATATGAATGTATGTAATTCCATCTGAATATCTGGCTGATTAAGTGGTTAGGTGCAGATTCTGGTGGAAAAAAAATATCTGGTTGTTTATGTGGTTACATAAAACAAGAAGCAAACGAGTCATCATCAAGCAACCCTCAAATGTTCACACTCATATTAGAGTGTGTGGAAATTTTCGCCGCTTTCCGCGGATCATATAGCTTTAATGGCCGCATCACTGATTTAATGATCCTACATAAATTGACCCTTCTACTACTGTGATATGCCCTATTTACACAATCACACACATGATTGTCAACCCTTTTTAGATTGGATTTAGTGACACTGACAAGTCTTACGTCCTGCGATCGATGTGCCGAAATAATTCAATAGTTTATTCTAGAATCTTTAAAATAAGCGTGCCTTAATTGAAAACGCCAGTCACTTCGCCGTGTTTATTGCCTCAAAAGGTTGAAATTTATCGGCAAGAACTAGGCATTTGATCAAAGACCGTGTCGGGAGCATGTCAAACACACAGTCTCAAAAACTTTCCCCATCGAAACCTGCGCTCGGAAAGATTGAAGGATAATTGAAATGTAATTAAGTTGAAATTTATGAATCTTCATTTAATGAAAGAGTCTTTTTAATTAAAATGCTGGACTCAAGATTGTCTCAAGAGTCTCTAATTAAGGAGTTATATTTACCTTTTACCGGGCTACTTCACTAATTAGCTGATGATTGTAAAGGTAATGAACATCTAAAACGTGGTCCACACAAGAATATTTTCTTGTCCTCATCATCATCATCATCATCATCATCAGCCCATCTCTGCCCACCGTTGGGTATATGCCTTTTTCCCCTTTGTTCTCAATGGTACAAAAATATGCCCATAAATGGCCCGTTTTCCTTCGACCGATAAAAGCTGATTTTAAAACGCTTGAAAGATGGCGCTGATTGACACGACTGTAAAATTTCGATCTACCCCACAGATTTACAGAGTAGAAAGTAAAACAAATGATTAAGGTGATAACCTAGGCACAACTAGCGTCGCCAATGGGAAAAAAATCATATCTTCTTTTTGGATGCGTTTTTTGCAAAAAATTTAAACCTTAGGTCCTAAAAATAGATAAGCCGAGGGATTTTAATTTGACGTTTCGTTTTTAGCAAAAAACGCATCCAAAAAGAAGATATGTTTTTTTTATTGGCAGGGCTAGTTGAGTCTATGTTTGGGCCTTAATTGCACCCAGAGGTGGGAAGATAGGTAGTTTAAAGACTGGCTTGAGTGAGAAAATTCGTAAATACTTTTGGAAATGGCCAAGCCGTGCGTTCTGGAGTGCTATAATAAAAATTACAACCAACAGTAAATAAATTATTAATCTGTGTTTCATTATGAAATCTGTGGGAAAAAGCGAAATTTGACAGCCATGTTCTATCAGCGCCTTCTATCAATTATTGCTTTAAATTCAAGTTTGAAAACGGCTCATTTATAATCAAGTTTACATTAAGTTTAAGTGTAGAATTTTACAGCATTTTTTTTATAATAGGTATGTTATGTACGATAATTATTATTTTTGTTAAAAAAAAATTCTAGTGTAAGTGCAGTTGCCACTCGACAATATAATTAATCATCTCATTAGATACTGAGGAGGAGTAGATGCATAGGGCTATACTTAATTTGAATATCATTTGTATTTAATTTAAGCACAATTTTTAACGGATTTAAGACTTGTTTTATTTAACTTTTATATGTATCTAGTGCTCGTGCAAACCTAAGAAAATATTATGTTTTGTATTGTATTCATTTTGTATTTTTTGACTGATAACGC
Source organism: Zelleria hepariella (assembly GCA_949319315.1). NCBI lineage: Eukaryota > Metazoa > Arthropoda > Insecta > Lepidoptera > Yponomeutidae > Zelleria > Zelleria hepariella. Next base: position 1,125,105 of record OX439382.1, on the reverse strand, counting down.
ACCAATGTTTAAGGATTCCGTCTACCTCCGGGTGGGATTCTAATTAAAACACTATTTTTCCAATCCTTTTTCACTATTTTTAATTAATCTGGGGGTCTACCGGCTAAGACGAAGCCGATTACCATTGGCGAAAATCGAAGTTCGATTTATGAAAAATGTACTGCCACCCAGTTCATTTTACTGCCACCCAGTTAATATTTTCATAAATCGAACTTCGAGTTTCGCCAATGGTAATCAATCGGCTTCATCTTAGCCGGTAGACCCCGTGGAATTCTAATTGAAACACGATTTTTCGAATCCTTTTACACAATTTTTTATTAATCTGTATGGATCCTCCATGAAAATCTCGCTCAAGCCGACTTGCTTCTCCACTGCGCCACTTCAAACGCGCCACACTAATTTAATGTAGCGACGACGGGAATTTATGTAATTGCTGAGTCTAAAGCGACGAATTAATGAGTTCGAAGTAACGTGACGTGAGAAGCCCCTCGTAGGGTGACAATGGCAGAAGGTTTGTATTTTATTAGAGAGACAGTATGAGAACACTAGCGTCGAAAGAAAATGATAAATTTTTATTTACAAAAAAATAACGTCAACTTCTGAATCTTGGTTGTTATTAGTCGTCTGAGATCACCTACTTGAGTTCGATCTCTTGACATTTGCTAATGTTGTTTAGTATTACCTATTTTAAGCCCTCTGTTACACTGACGTCTACGCTTTCAGTATAATTACCTTTTCGGGGCAATACTATCCGGCTAATTATATACTTGGTAGGGTGTCAAAGGACTGAAGAGGCAGCTACACCATAACTATAGTGTAATTAGGTCAGAGCCCATTTTTAGGTGACTAGGCTAACTACAGGGTGTACTATGTAGGTTTACAAACAACTCGTACTAGGTGGCAAAAAAATGGAGCGAAAAAAATATCAGCTGTTCCTGGTAGAAGGTAGACTCAGAATGGAACAGCTGATATTTTTTTCACTTCATTTTTTTGCCGTCTAGAACCAGTTGTTTGTTTTTAAGTAAACTTAAACTTTTGTAAGCACTGCACATTTTCATTTTTATATCGATTTAACGGTTAAAAGTAAAAGTAAGTAAGTGAAACTGTTAAATCGATATAAAAGTTGTTTGTTGTTATCAGTAGACAGCCTACATAAAGCTCCGCTTACGAGTTTGATTGCACCCTGTATAGTGTAATTAAGTCAGAGCCCATTTTTAGGTGACTGGGCTAACTACAGGGTGCACTCTAAGTCGATAGCGGAACTTTAAGTAGAGACTGTCTACTGATCAATACAAATATCTTGTACTAGGTGGCTAAAAAAAAGAAGCGACCAAAATGTCTGCCGTTTCATACAAAAGGTCGCCTCAGTACTGCGCCAAATGTATGAAACAGCTGATATTTTTTTCACCCCATTTATTTTTGGCACCTAGTACAAGTTATTTGTAGTGATCATTTCTACAGGGTGCACTTTAAGTCGATAGCGGAACTTTAAGGAGGCTGTCTGTTGATCAATACAAACAACTTGTACTAGGTGGCGAAAAAAATGGAGCGAAAAAAATATCAGCTGTTTCATACATTTGGCGCAGTACTGAGTCGACCTTTTGTATGGAACAGCTGATATTTTTTTAGCTCCATTTTTTTCGCCACCTAGTACAAGTTGTTTGTATTGATCAATAGACACCCTACTTAAAGTTCCGCTTTTGACTTAGAGTGCACCCTGTAGTGATCACAGTCTACTTAAAGTTCCGCTGTCGAATTCGATTGCACCCTGTATACAGGGTGTTAAAAGACCGCCAACAGAGTGGGAAACCACATATTGTCCGCATCATAATGAACATTTTTGCCCAAGGAACTATGCCTGGGAACTCAACGGTTTCCGAGATAATGGGGTTAAAAGTCGGACTTTTGAAATTTTTTTTTTTGCAGAAATGTATTCAGTATTTATTCTTAACATTTCTTCTCAAGAAGCCATATCAAAATTATGAATATTTCTTACAAAAAACGACGTTAAAATTGCAACCCGCAATGTATTCTAAACATCGGCACTTCAAGCTTAAGTAACCTACGTTTGCGCAATATGACTTCTGTGTGTCACACGTCCATTGCGTGATAAAATATTTTTCAAAATTATAACCTAAAAAACAAAAATCATTTCCCAGCAATAATTTATCGAAAAAGTACTTTGTTTTGGTGTCTAGTATGCGTGGCTTTCGGGTCTGTTGGCGGTCTTTTAACACCCTGTATAGTAGTGTATAGTGTAATTAGGTCAGAGCCCATTTTTAGGTGACTAGGCTAACTAGTGTTATTCATGGAGCCCGTCGAACGATGACATGAGGCATCCTGTTTCCGGATCCGGTGGCTTTGATACGCGCTGGCGATCGGCCTGAATTTGGTTTATGTATAAGGCAGTAGCATTATGAACGGACTTCAAAAAAGTAGGAGGTAAGTTTGGATGTTTGTTTTGATGGAGCATTATTTAGAATTTATTGTTAATGCTGTCAGCATCCAATAGGGATGTTATTTAATTCGCTTATACAATATCTGTTTACTAGCATATAAGTATTGTAATAGCGATTGGGTTCCAGAATAAAGTAAAGTTAAAATTACTCAATTCGAGAGAAGAAAATGTGAAGACAACCAAATTAAGGTAAATAAATTGCAATTTTTTTTTGTTCCACGTTGCCAACGTTTTGAGAACTTTGAAGTTTGAGTTATTACTTAATGCGCAAAAAAATATTTCAATAGCCTATTAGGTAGTTAAAACACCATATACACTGACAAGAAGCAAAATAACTAGTGGTTCGCCTCGAACTCTGAACTCGCGACCCCATATCTCAGCAACCCCTCGACCGATTTGGCTCATGTTCGAACTTAAAAATTCTCTTTGCCTCATTTACCTGCCTGCCATGATTTCATGACGATCCGACTTAATTTACTCAAGTTATCGTCGAACGAACATTCATACATACATACATACAAACATACATACATACATACATACATACAAACATACAAACGCCGGATTGTTCCAGTAGACTCGGAGAACTTCGCTCGCTCGTTCAATAAGACAGAAAACACCCACCAAATACAATAAAATAATCTTCTCAACGCATGCCCAACTGACGCAACTCCGAAAGGCAATAGCTTATCACTAATCTCGTAGCCCTATCGGACATCAAACGGAACGGAAGCTAATCCCATATTGCCCGGATTGTCCGCTTGTCCGGAAAAACACATTTGTCGCGTTAGGTTATAGGGGAAACTTGGAACATTATTCATACTCTCTTAGGCCAGTCAATATGAACATACTAGTTGTTCGCTCCGAACTACGAACTCGCGACCCCATATCTCAGCAACCCCTCGACCGATTTTACTCATGATCGAACTTAAAAATTATCTTGGCCTCATTTACCTGTCTACCAAATTTCACGACGATCCGACTAAAACTCAAGTTATCGTCGAACGAACATTCATACATACATACATACATACAAACGCCGGATTGTTCCAGTAGACTCGAAGAACTAATAAGATCGCAAGAGCGCGTGTGCGTTTAGACGGTGTTGTTTTGTAAAGTGGTGTCACGATATTGTTACACTTTATTGCACAATAAAAAAAAAACATAAATAACATGATAGTAAGAGAACGTGTACAAGGGCGGACTTATTTCTAAATAAACTTCGAGCCAGCCCTGATGGTCGTAGGCCACGCGTGGCACTACGACGGTTGTCGTAGCCACGCACGTAGCAAAACGATCTAAGTAAATTGTTTGACAGCTTAATTTTGGAAGGAGCTTTAAAAATGTCGAACAGCGGGGTTTTTTAAAGTATTTTCCTATTTTGATCTTGCATTTCTCATGAACGATGGGCCAACTAGGCTGGCAAGTTGTTATTAGATTGCTTCACCCATCTATTTAGTTAACCCAAGATACAATTTCATAGCCTAAGATATGTCATAGTTAACATTCTTTAAGAGAGATTATTTCTACCATAATAAGTGAAACGTATAAAGTATGTCATTAGTCAACTTTCATAATAAAAGCTATAAGGAAAACGTACGTCATTTGTTGTAAGGAGATAATATTTAGACAGTGTCACGACGTAAATATACCAGGCTTTATTTTCTCCAATATACAGAAATGAAGAGTGGTGTTTACGTCGTTAGAAAAGTTTTATTTTTTTAAACGAGTTAAAAAAAGGAAGAGGTACTCAATTTGATTCGTATTTTGTGTTACATTAGTACTTTTTCTAGTTGAATCGATTCTCGATCCCACGTGGTCCCATACAAAAAGGTGAAGATCTGATGAAGAACTTCGGAGATGGAGAACGGAACTCCTCGACGGACAGCAGCAGATCACTCGGAATCAGTGCAGTAGCTTAATAACAGTTTACATTTTCACCAGTGAAGTAGATTTTTTCATTTTTGTAATTTTTTCATCTATTTCCACTGATGGTAATAGGAAAAAATGTGATACCAAATAAATGTGGCTGGACTGTAAAAGAAAGAATGTTAAACCACATTCATCATCACTATCTCTTCGAGGAAAACTTGGTAAAATGTGTAGGTATGATTAATACGAAAACAAAAATAAAACAACCCCCGTGGATTTAAGAGGTAGGTAATTGTCCGAGGTAGTAGCTGCCTCTGGCCAACAACATCTCATAATACAGGGCAATATTTAAATAGCTTTACTCCTGAAATACGTCAACCCAAATTATTCTTTTCTGTCAAATTAAAAAACCCAAAATTATTCTTTTCTGTCAAATATGTGGCGAGGAATATCAAATAGGAGTAGGAGAATATATATGTGGTAGAGAGTGGAGGGGCGCGCTCGCAGGCAGCGCCAAAATTGTACAAATGTAAACTTTTAAAGGATAAAGTAACGTTCAATAAATAAAAAGTATCAAGATATTGGAAAAGATGCAGAAGAAGAGTTGTTGGAAATAACATTTAAAAGTTGATGAGTTGAGTTTCAGGAATGAAGCTATTTGAAAATTGTTTTGTAGAGGCGGTTATTATACTTCTAGTATTGCCACTAGCGTGAATTTAATAGCAAAGTAGGAATCCAAGTTATCAAGCTATCCGTTCAAATGTATGGTTTACCAATTCCAAGATGTGTCCACAAGCCAGACTTCGAACATTAGTTCCATGCTATGATATATTATATCCTCTCGAAGTCCTGTCGATGTGTGAAACCAATCTGCATTTCAATCGAGGTCAGACTATTGCTGCGTCTCTGTCACGAGTTTGATGTTACGATTATTTTTCAAATACATAATTGGCTACGCAAAGTTTTTTGTTCGAAAGTCCGTTATTGGCTTAAACTTATCTTAAGACAATATTGAGAAACTAATTTAAATATTTTTTATTTTGGTCCAGTAGTTTTGTTTTTATGCGCTAAAATGTTTTGTTCCTATGACCGCCAACAGTATGCAGACCGTCGCGTGAAGGTCATAAAACCGTATCTTTGAAACGTTGTAAAATCCAAACTACTGAACCAAAATAAAAAATATTGAATTTAGTTTCTCAATATTGTCTAAAAAAGATAAGATTAAGCCAATAACGGACTTTCGAACAAAAAACTTTGCCTTCCGAATTGAATGATTTTACGATTTTGTTTTTGGTACTTTGATCGATAAAGTGATACAGAGAGTTATCAAATCTTACACTTATGAATTTTGGAGCACCTGATTAGAAACCGACATAGCTGAGCTTAGATCGTTGCATCTACATAATGATTCAGATTCAAATGATTCATATTCAGATTCAAATGTTTTATTCAGCCATAAATAAATTATTTACATTGAACGTCAAAATATTATCTAAAGTAAAAAATGTATATAAATCAGATACTTATTACTATCTAATACTAAGTATCTAGCTACTTTTTTTACTATTTTACGTTTTACTACTTTAATGAGATCATGTATACAGCGTCCAGTGGCACCTTGACTCACACTAGATTGATTAAGTGACCACAAGGAAGCCGCAATGCCTGGGACAATGTTTAGATGGAGTAAGCATCTATACCACCATGACAGCTTCAGCCTTGCCCACATAAAAGACAAGATAAATCAAAAATTCTAAACGAACAAATACAGGGTATTTTTTAAATAGCTTTATTCCTAAACCACGACAACTTCTAAATGTCATTTCCAACATCTTTTGTTCTACTATTTTTCGAATAACTCTATACTTTTTATTTATTGAACGTTTCTTATTCTTGAAACATTTGCAGTTGTGCCATTTCAGCGCTGCCTGCCCTCCAATCTCTTCCACCTTTCCATTTGTTACTCCGCGCCACAAAGATTGCAAAAAAAATTTAAGAAAAAAAAGTTATTGCGCTTTTACCAAAGTCGTAGAACAAAAGTTTTTGGAAATCACATTTACAAGGTAACGTATTTCAGAACAGAATCTTTTTAAAAATTGGCTTGCGTGCGAATATTGTGCAGTTTCAACAACATTACGTACTTACGGGTCGAATTGATAACCTCCTTTTTTATGAATTCGGTAAAAAGGTAATATCTCGTATTTGTCGCGTTCTTCCATTTAAACCTGCAGAGTAGTCGGATGTTACAGTTCGTAACATAGATCCTCGCAATCAGGATGCCATCCTCAGAATCGGAAGCTTGATATGAATAAACGACATATCTGTCCGGATTTCCGATTGTTGTCTGGGGAAGATTGGCTTTTGGATGTCAAGCTTGTTTTGTTTGCAAACTTGTAGTAGCTATAGCGTATTGTTATTAGATAAAAGTGCCCGCTCTTTTTTATATTTTTATACCATCTTTACATTATTGTAATACCATGTTTCTTGTAAATAAATTCTTCTTCTTCTTCTTCTTCTTCACTTAGAGGTTCTGCTGGTGCCATCTGCTATCAGAGATCGGCTAGAATTATGGCCCTTTTTGTGCTGAATCATTTCGCGATATTTTAATGCTAAATTTTTTTTTTTTTACCAATTACTCTCAGAATAAGACAATTTATAAACAACGGCCGCCTGGATTAAGCTCAAACTCTCTCTCTCCCTCTGAGAGAAGGCCTTTGCCCAGCTAGTGGGTCATGTACAATCGTACAAGCTACATCTTAGTTTTAGTAGTTCCATTTGAGTTTGTCAAACAAAATACTAGAGCCATAAAGTCAGCGCAAATCGCTCGCCGAAACGACATAAAGGGCGATAAATTAAATAAAACCGTTGTCACACTGACCGATCTTGCGTCCGCCGGCCGGTCGCAAAGTACCAAAGTCGTTTGTTCCACCCCACGTAAAAAGGAGGCACAAATGGTCGACTTCGGGAGAGATCCTTTCTTCAGAATAGCTTATTTGACTTTACCGAAATTGTGCTTATTCTTTAAAAAAAATCCACACGTTGTCTATAGTCCTCAAAACCGGGTTATTTGCGAGAAAATTGCTCGTAGGTATAGAAATGAACCATCTTTAAAAAATACAGATGTTTATTTTCCAAAAAAGAAATCGGATTTGAGGACTAGCAACTATGCGAATTTTTTTTACAGAATAAGCACAAAGACAGGGCTAAGTTCGTAGTAGCGCAGGGAAGAGCAGATTTTGTGACGTACCTACCTATTAGCTGGAGAGTTGGTGACCATTTGACTAATTTTAATGTACAAGGCTAGGAGTTGGTAGACTGATAGAGTAGATTTCGCTAAGAAAAACACTTTTTTTGGCCGGTCGCGTCGATTTTTTTGACTTTGAAAGTTAAAATGTTTAGGTTAAGTTTTTTTTTCGTACATGGTTGGGAGTTTCTATGCTAGTTGTTTAGACTCCGTTTATCACGAAATCACTATTATTATTGGCCGAACGGGTTTGAAAGTACGTTTTTAAAACTCAAAAATTTACGAAAAACGAACTTTCGACCGCGCTCGTCCAATAATAATAGTGATTTCGTGACTGCACTATTTTCTGATTCGGACGCCGAGACACCCGATACGGGTGTACGCAACCATGCAAAATAAAAAATAAAAAACTAAGGCTACATAAAAACTAAAATATTTTTTTTTAAAAAACATGCATCGCGAGAAAGTCTCTGTAAAGTGTCTCTGTGAAGTGTTTCTGTATTCTCTGATTCAGCTCTCTGTGGCATGCGCCTTTTGGTCCTTGCTGTTTTGTGGTAGTACGCTGCAGACTATTAAATGTGGCGTGTAGAATGGACATTATTGTATTATTCTACTTGTAATATTTATTGTTTTGTTATTCTGAAATTAGGTTACATTGATACCACCTAGGTTATCTGGAAAAAACTGAATTGCTTGTTATTTGTTGGCGTCATAAAATTATACAGCAGGTTTTTTTAAGAAAAAGATAAAAACTAAGAGGAGTCTACTTTGAATTAAATTTAATTGAAGCACCAAGTAGCTACTCCAGCTGGCGTAGGTACCATAGGCGCCAGTTATACATAAATAGCTTTTCACCCGCACTTCGTCCGCGGTGACTAAGATAAAAGTTTGCAGCTCTATTTTTCCCCCGGCAATTTCAACCCAATCGGCCAAGCCGTTTAGTAGTTGACATACCAACAGCAGCGCCACCTAACGGGTCCAATGGTATTTTCAAATCATCTAGGAAACCATCGGAGTACCCATATAAAATTTTAACCCGATCGGATCAGCCTTTTAGATGTTATGTGAAAAAGATAAGTAAGGAAGGATAATTTTTACTACTTGTTGTCCTATTACATTTTTACTACCCGTTGTCAGAGAAGGGTAAATGCCCGGGTTAAAATCCACCGCTGGATTAAAATCCATTTCTGCCCAATAAATGCCGGGCATTTATAATAAACGCGGGCGGAAATGAAATATATTTTGTCCTTACATTCGGTGCATAATCGGTAACAAAAGAAGCTACAAACAGGTGAAATACGAACTTAATGTTTGAAATGTTTGAACATGAAACCACATGTGAAGATTATTAAATGAGAAAAGAGAAAAAAAAAGTAGGGACTGGACAAAATTGTAAAAGAAAAAATGTTGGCGAGAGTTTGAAATTACCCTGTGAGTGACGGTTTCCTATCGTGTCATCGAATGTCTTTTCGCCGAATATCGTTTCATCGACAACAAATCACCAAATGGTCGGATCATCGAAAGGTTTGTTTTATCGAACGTTCTACTTTATTATTATAAATAACTCTTATTGAAAATTATATGATGTGATGGATGAGTAAGTGAGTTTCAAGCAATATTATGCGTTGTGTGAGGTTTACAAGCTAAAATTTAACATTGGTTCACCTAAAATAGCGTGGCGGGATTTTTTTTTTTCGTTACCTTACAGGTTTGATTTCCAGTGGCAGCATTTAATAGTGACTTTACACCTGTTTTGGTTTCCTTATCCGAAGGGTGCCAAACGGGACTTACATACTCTGCCTTCGCTGTCTGTCTATCTGTCCTACATTTGTAGTGACAATACTTGCTAATGAAGGGAAAAACGTGAAGAAACCTGAACGTCGGGCATATACTTAACGCGAAAAATGACAATCCGCAGTGGGCACGCGCGTGGTGGGACATTTGAATAGATACTGCCGGGTGGCAGCTTGTGAAACGACAGTGGTAGTAGGTACCTACTGGGCTACCACTGCTCTAGCTTTAAATATTGGTATAGGGCATTTGATAAAACGACCTATTCGATGAAGTGTACCATCGGTGATCCGACCATTTGGTGATTCGTTGTCGTTGAAACTACATTCGGTGAAAAGACATTCGATGATATGATAGGAATCTCCTGTGATACCCGTTGGGGAAGTCATTGCTTAGTTATGCTTTCAAAGTATGCAAAACACTAAAGTTGCCCTTCATACCTTGGCTGTCCACGAAAAGGCTAGGTACACACTTACCAATGGAGGATAACCCAAATCAGCACTACTAGACGAAGATTTTTGTAAAATGTTGAAACAATGCCACCTGTTTCTGGAACCCATTACAGAGGCTATAATACGTCTAGAATACAATCAAAAATCCATAAGGATTTTTTAAATTTACAAAACATGCATTCCAATTTCCAAGTTACTTTTCTGTTTGCCAGAAGTAACAAAAGTTGAAAACGAAATTAAGGAAAAAATCTAGACGTTGTTGATGCGAGCTCTGCATGATAACGCCTTCTAAGTGAGAGAAAGAGATATCCAATAACGAACACCTAGGTATTAAATAAAAGTATCATACTCTGACATGCACGTCCTATCCTGTAGCGGACGGACTGTAGGTAAGTTGATGGTTCACAGAATAGAAAAACAATCACACTAAGCTATACACTGCACTGCATAAAAAAATATCAGAATAGTTAACATTGTCCATCTTGTGCTTGAGGTCTAGGGTCAGCTATTTAGTGATATAGACTAAAATGTACTTCAAATTACTGTTTTAGTGAAATCAAACTTTTTTTGACGGGAATTGCTTGGGTAGGCGCTAGGAACACTTAGTGCTGGAATAAAAAAACTCAAACTTATTCTGTCGGGCGTCGGGAAACTAGTAACTGGGTCACTTTGGAGGTGTTTTTTTTATGGGAATCGGTTGGGTAGGTCCTAGAAAGCAAAAAAGGTCCCGTGACTTAGTACCGGGTAACGTACCGTTTTTGGGTAATGAGGCTTTGATAAAAAAAATACATAACTCAAAAACAGTGCGTTTCCCGGCATCAACTTACAGGACTTTTTTTGCTCTCCAGAACCTAACCAATCAGTAACCGGTAAAAAAAAAATATTAATTTTATTTGTAAAAAAATCTAAGTTTTCGGCCCATAGCGCCGATAGCGCCCCCAACACTACACCGCAACCAATTTTCTTTCCTATTATCGTCATTTAATATTTTCCGAATAAGGTTTTGTAAACAAAAAAGCAATTTGTAGTGAATTTCTATTTATGCCCGCCGAAATGGGCAAAAATCCATTTCTGCCCGATTTTAACCCTTTCTGCCCGATTAAAATCGTTTGGGCAGAAAAGGCAGAAATCCATCGCCCATCTCTGCCCGTTGTCCTATTACCCGTTTTCCTGAAGCATTTTCCCGCGGTAAAAAGTAGCCTATGTTCATCGGGGATAATATCGGGTTCTAATATTTTTTCAAAACGGTCTAGTAGTTTCGGAGCCTATTCCATACAAACAAACAAACAATCAATACTTTCCTATGTATAATATTAGTGTAGATGTAGATAGGACGTCTCTCTGCCTTCTCTAGTATCGAACATAGGTATAACAAACCTCAATAATTACTCCGATGCTCGGCAAGTCATCATCTGTTTGTTTGTCCAAATATAGTTTATACAAAACCAATATTAACAAATCATGCTAGCCTCAAAACAAATAAAGACCCTAACTTACGCCGACCAAAATCTGGATTGATAGTGCCTGCTATACGTATAGTTGGTAATATATAGACCAGTGTTTTTCAACCTTTTTTATGACGCGACCCTTACAGCGGAAAAACCTTTTTGCGACCCCCGACCAGGGTTTTGTCAGTACACCTTTAGACCATAACCGTGACCCCCAAAAATCCTCCTTAAGAAGCTTCATGATCCCTTAAAGCAGCTTCGTGACCCCTTGCTTGGCGGCTTGGCGACCCCCTAGGGCAGGGGTCGGCAACCTTTTGAGACGAAAGAGCCATCATTTACAGTGTACAAAATATCCCAGTTTTAAACAGCCACAAAAAAAAACGTTTTAATATTTACTTGTTTGCATATTGATTTAAAATCCAAAATCGACATTTTACTCTTAAAATTCCTAATGGCTAATGATTTTGAGGGGATGTTTTTGGCTCTCCATGTCTTACAATTATAAAATTTTTTTTTGCATAATAATATGGTACTGAAGAGCCGTAACTATCATCGTAAGAGCCGCACGCGGCTCGCGAGCCGCAGGCTGTCGACCCCTGCCTCAGGGGGTCGCGACCCACCGGTTGAAAAACACTGGCCTAGATAGTAGACGGCCTACCGATATTAGTCCGCAGATTGTATAGGATAGGACATCGGCCGGGACATTGCGTTATTGCGGAGACGACCTTCACACTGGCGGCATCAAAGGTCAGAGGCAGAAGAGTGTACCCGATACAAGGTATATTGGAATCCGAAGAAAATTGGTGACGTTGCAATGTCTGAGCCTATATATTTTTATAAAACCGCCATTTCTACTTTTATTGAACGAGCGAGCGAAGCGAGAGAAGTTCTCCGAGTCTACTGGAATAATCCGGCGTTTATATGTTTGTATGTATGTTTGTTTGTATGTATGAATTTTCGTTCGACGATAACTTGAGTAAAGGCTGGATCGTTGCCTAGGTAAATAAGGCAAAGAGAATTTTTTAGTTCGAAATTAAGCCAAATCGGTCGAGGCGTTGCTGAGATATGGGGTCGCGAGTTCACAGTTCGGGGCTAACCACTAGTTATCTGGAATAAAGCATTTCTATAATACATGAATAAAGCATTTTTATAATACATAAATGGTTTTCCCAGACTCAGCTTAGTTTACTCTATCAGCCTACCAACTCCCAGCCTTGTACGATGTAACAAGTCGAATGGTCACTAGCTCACTAGTTAGAATGATTGATTGACTAACGATAGGATAGAGAAAGAGGAGTAAAAAGTACTTCCCCTAAAAACCTTTCGACTAGTCTAGAGCTCTGGAGTAATAAACCAATGGACAACTAAAATTGAATGACACAACTTCACGACCGCAATATGATTAAATTGACGTAGGTACCACAATTTTTTTTTCAAAGGTGATATGATTGCTTGGCCCATTTCATGATTAAGAAGAATTTGGTACACATTTTTATTTGTAGGTTACCCATATAAATGTGTACCAAATTCTTCCGAATTACCTAAATAATTAGTGCATCTGCTTACAAATGGAAAGGGCAGGTAACATGTTTTCCATGCAGAATTCGTCGCAAGCTTATTTAAGTTTCATGTGCGCCCAATTTAAGTTTTGAACCTTCCCTCTGACACTTGATTTATGAGCGTACATAGTGAGTTTTGTATTTCGTAAGCGGTCGGAGACCAAGACGGCCCTCGATTCGGCTCCATGATTAAGGTCTCCGAATGAGCACCGAAACTAGTCGGCTACACCGACATAAATACAAGTAAGTTTAACCATTTACGAAATACAAAATATGCAGTTCTTACGAAAGTTTCACCTCCTGAGACCCCCGGTATGATACCTCAATAAAAACGTTTTTATACATGCTATCTTTTAATTTTTCATGAATTTCCGATACAGTCCGATAGTACAGGTTTTATTTAATACTAAATAGGTGATGTTAAAATACATAGTGATGAAGGTTTCAAGGCAATCTACTAAATAGACTGACACCGTTCTAGGCATAAAGCGAATCGAGCAATTTGCTAAATAGACAAGCAGCTTCCTAGGCATAAAACGAATAAATATGACATTTAGGCAAAACGCAACTTAGTCCATCTACGCTTAAGGTACATCGGTTTTAAAGGTTTCAAACGCTTTCCATTGGTTGGCGACCTCGCAGCTAGACGAAACGTTATTCAGCGGTGCAGCTTGCGTGATCGTTCCATCGTGCTTCGATTTCGCTCTACGTTTTTGTTGCTGTTTTTCCATCAATGATGTATTGTATATTGAAACGATGTGTGGCGTAAGTGAACCCTGTATTTTTGGCACCAGGGGCTTAAGAGGGTGCAGAAGCATGATATTCCCATACAAACGTAGTTACGGTTTAATTTCTAAACTACAGGCTGGATTTTGCTGAAACTTGGTTTATATCAGTAGATGACCAATACCGAGGTTATCAAATAGTTTATATAATAAAAAAAATGCCTGAAAGAAATTAGAGCGATGCGTTTTTCGCGCCGAAAAAGGGGTTCTTTCAGCTGTTATTTACTTACACTATTACACTGCCTATTGGAGTCTAACTACCTTGGGAACATCAATAATGTATTGTACTTGTCAGATAAAAGGTTTTTGAAATAGCTAATAAAATGTAGAAATGGCAGCAGAACTACGAAAAAATTTGGGAAAATAGATCTATTACATTACAACTACAACTACATACTCGCGAAAGGACACGAACACACGTAGACTCATGCAGGCGCATTGCTTCTCACTTTTCCCGCGCCCCGTCTCACTCTGGGTGAAACAGCTATAGAAAACAGTGTTTCACGCGCTTGGCCGTCACTGAGTTCCCACAGTCCTGAAGGAGCCTCTTAATTGTCTTACTTTTGAATCTATCGTGATCCCTGTCAATTTGACGTTTGAAGGGTGCTGACGAACTTCACACTGCATTTATTTGACACAAACTGTCTTGAAAGTGGTTGAGATAGGGATAAGGATTAGGATGACTCGGTTTTAAAGGACATGAAAATAGCAAAATCGTTCACTCATTATCATTAAATTTTTATGGCGTTTTGTCTAATTCGTTCTGTTAGCGATTGTGATTTAAAACTTAGACAATTCTATTCTGAAGTCGCAATCACGATCATGATCCCGATACCATTGAAAAGGATCACGAATTCGCGTTATATTTCGAAGTTAGACAATTAAACCCTTAGGATTCGCTAATAAAAAAATAAAGTCAAGCATTCCTTTGACGTACATGCAATGAGGCCTCGAGTCTCGTGTCGTCTGAAAGGTCATAGTCGTAATTTTCCCCCCTACCATTTGAACATGACAAAGCATTAAGACGCCATACGTCTCACAACTAGCGCCGCCAATGGAAAAAAAATCATATCTTTTTTTTGGATGCGTTTTTAGCAAAAAACGCTCCTGCGATTCCTCAACGCGAGGCTTAACTATTTTTAGGACCTAAGGTTTGGATTCCAGGATTGGATTTCCTACGAATGCAATCGATTCTCGCCAAAAGTGGCCACTTTGGGCGAGAATCGATTGCATTCTTAAGTTCTAGGATCTGGAATCCAAACCTTAGGTCCTAAAAATAGTTAAGCCTCGCGTTGAGGAATCGCAGGAGCGTTTTTTGCTAAAAACGCATCCAAAAACAAGATATGATTTTTTTTCCATTGGCGGCGCTAGTTGTGAGACGTATTTCACCTTAAATAACAAACGCATCATCCCACCTGTCATGCGTTCGTGGTAGATTTGTGGTTAATTAGTAAATAATTACTAACTCTAATTAGGTGGCATCACAAAATTATAATTTCAACTAGCGTTTCTATTATTCCAAATTTAATCCAAATCCGTCTAGCGGATTCAGCGTCAAATAACGGGTTAGAGCTTCTTTCTTTTTCTAAAGCACTAACCCGTGCTAGGGAATAATTTAAACATTTTAAAATAAGTTGAAAAAAATCACTCGGGTTCAAGTCCTGTCCCGAGTGAATTTTTTCAACTTATTTCAAAATGTTTATATTATTACATATGTAAATAAAATGTGTAAATGCTTTTAGGTTAAAAATTCCACGCTATTCCCTACCTAGCAACGTAAAGGGATTTTTATGCACAGTGTTTCGTGAAACAAACGTCAATAAACTGCCATAACCAATCACGCGGTGACAGTGACCGATTGTACAGTGGTCGATTTGTACGATTTAGGCGGCCAAAACTATTTTATGCTTTATTTCAGTAATAAATACGACAACAAATGCTAATCTGGTATTTTAGAGTGAATATATATGTTTATCCCTATTCGTTTCATTGAAAGCGTATTTTTCTATACAAAAAAACATTTCTGTGAAAATATTTTTGTAAATAGCGCCAATGTTTTTAAATTTTCTTTAAATCTCCCTTTGGTGTAAAATATATATTTTGAGTTCATTTGAATTATCGAAATCGGCTTAGTAGTTTTTGATATTTGGGTTAAGAATTATCACAATTTGTTAAGTAAAAGACGGCCGTACATAAAAAAAAATGTTTATTATCTACAGTCTGCATGCCTATTTAAATTGAAAATAAAATATGGATGACAAAAAAATACAGAATACACTAAAATTAAATGGTCAACAGTTATTACCACATTATTATACTAAATGTTACTTACAATGTTAGGTACCGAATCATAAACAATAAGACAATATTTTATGAAAGTTTAACATACAAATTGTTATGTTACTCTTTAAAAGACAATTCTTCCTCACCGTCACTTTCCATGCATTTATCACAAGTGCCTTTTCTATTTGGCTCTGCAGGAAGCAAAAGCTCCAAAGTTTCCTGCAAAAATGGTTTTGATCGGATCTTCTTTTTTTTTCTCATTGAACTGATGAGTGGATCTGATGTCAAGAGTAACCTGTGATAAATATCAAGGTTACAGTCTTCGCGTGAAAACTTTCGAGCAAAGTTTAGACGGTATGAGCGAAAGTGCTTATTACGAGCTTCTGCAGCTTCCTCCGAAAGTCGACCAATAGGCACTAGAGAATTTTCTATAACTTTTCCACCATGTACCTAAATTTTATGCATGGTAGGAGTCATAGAATGCCAACCATATAACTCTACATACAGTTTTGCTGTCTCCATGGCGTATTCATCAAATTTCGGGACATCTATTTTGTGACCGCTTGATATGGCTTCCAAAATAACTTTAATTCTATAAATAAAATTAAAGTCTATTCCCGTTATTTCAGCAGCCAGATGTGGGTTTTCAAAAAATCTTCTACTAGTATTGCCGTCATTTGTGTTACCAAAATTACATTTTGGCATATCTACCAAGATACCTACTTCTTCTCTGAATCTTTGCTGAATCTCTTTTTTTTTTTGTTGTTCTAGCATCTTTTCTGCTTTGGTTCTTTTTTCACGGTATTTCCCAACGGGCAATTTATAAGCTAAATGTAAAATACTCTCGAATAATCGAATTCTGGCATGTAAAGTTGATAGGCCAAATTCAAGCGATTCTGGGTGAATTTCGTTTTTTTAACTTAAGTCATTAAAGTTTTTTGAAGTGGCTCCGCATATGTAGCATCTACTCGTTGATTTGGTGTCAGTCGCCGCATTGCAAACTTTGCCGTCCACCATGGTCATTTTAAGACTGTGGCTAACCGAGAATTTTTGCCCATTCAGTTCCAATTCCGTGGCTTTTAGGGACTTCACACTGTCCCGAACGTAATTTATTTCATCTTTTGTAATGTCTGTAGACTCTTTTATAAATCTGAATCGTATCGGGCGGCAATATCGTGGTGAAGAAGGAGTCGGGTTTTGCCAAACCATTTTTGTTTTGTCTTCGCCGCAAACAATTTGTAGAGGCACGAATGAGCTCAAAAATATATTTGCATCCGAGTCGGCGTCATTCATTAACTTTTGTTTGTATTGAGCTTGTTGTGAACCATCACAACCCCATTTGCAGATAATCTGCAAGGAATTTCTCTCAGTTTCTGTAAGAGTCATTAGTACTTCTTCGAGGAAAATTGATAATCGCGTGACGGTGTGATCTAACAAAGATTGTAGATCACTTTCAGCACAGGAAGCGGTCACTCGTAGCGTCTCTTTGGGTGGGTAACATTCCTGTTTAGCCTTCAACACTAATTCGTAGCACGGGTAAAAGCTTTTGTTGGTTGCTCGCACAATTTCATATTGACTTCGTGTCAAATCAGCGTTCACGCACATTCGCAGTGCCTCCCGAGGCGTAAGGGGATCTTGTGCCTTTGATTTGGAATGTCTTTTTTTACATTCGTTTGCGGCTGCAGGCGAATTTGTAATATCTTTTAGGACTTGCGAGGCGTTTCTTTTTCCTTCTTTTTGTAAAATTACTTGCGCTGCGTGAACTATCACTTCTTTGCCTACAGAGGAGCGAACTTCTTCTGTTTTCCTCCTTTTAGTTCTTTCACTACATTCACTGAATGTTTTGCTAGGTCGTCCTGACTTATTATGCGTTTTTATGGGCATCTCGAACGTTCCTGCTAACCATGCATCATTGCTTATAAGAAATTTTTCTAGCGTGTTGCGTGCTTTGGACCATCTCTTTTTTATTTCTGTTTTAAAATATGAAAATTTATGATTTATATACTTTTTGTCTTCGTCGGAGTCCCCGTAAGACACTAACAAATAATTTTGTAAGTATTCCAATTTGTCGTTTATTGATGGAGAGTTTTCCTCAATCATCTTATCAAAAAGATATCTGCGAGTTACTACCTCCATGCCCGAGTAACTTGATGAACCTAGAACAACGAAAAGGAATTTTAACGCAAAAGAAACAAAAAAGGAATTTTTCTCACTTTCTGCCTAAGTTAATGAATTATTATTTTTCTCGCGAAGTGGTCAAAGGTGGTGGCTATTTTTTTTGTGGTTATCTGCTCAAAGAGCTATACTATTAGAAACCATAAGGAATTTAACTCGGACGGTCTCGGAAGTACAACATTTTTACTATTGAAAATAAAAAAATGATAATATTTTCTATGAAAAAGGGCGATCTTTGATACGTTGTAACTGCACTAAATATTGATATTCCTTATCTTAATTTAAATTATATTTGAAGGAGCTTACCTGAATTTTCGACTTCCATCACTTTCACTTGTAACTGAATAATATCCAATGAAATATTCACTTTAGAATATCGGTTGCGCTAAGAGTGTCGAGAACGAACGCGTACAGCTTGCGCGACGATCAAGTTCCGACTACCTGTGGGGGCGCGCACGCAGTTCTAGGAACTGGGGAGGGGTGGGGTTTGGGCAGTCGGGGTGTCTATTTTTCCGGGAATCAATTAGTTTTGTTATAAGTTAACTTTGAGAAATGGACTTTTGGCCGCCTAAATCGTACAAATCGACCACTGTGCGACGGTCGTGGAGCGTCTTCAAAGAAAATCAACGATAAAATATTGTTTTCAACACATCGGGTAGGTACTGGAGCGCTGGATGCGAAAATATTTTCAACCATTTTAGTGGGATGCATATCTACATAGGCATGGCATTAATAGTCGTCAGCTCAAGCTCGACCTCAAGAAGGTGATCACAGAAAACAAAACCACCCTTTGGCTAATGTCAAAGTCAAGCTCAAGCTCGAGCTTGAGTAGCTGTCAGCATATTAATAAACACAAGCTTCAGCTTGACATTGACATCAGCCAAGGTCTCAAGTCGGTGATTTTGTTTTCTGAGATCACCTACTTGAGCTCGAGCTTGAGCTGATGACTATTAAATACCACCCGAGCGCTGACTGCGAAAATGTTTTCAACCATTAGTAGGATGCATAACTTGGACATGTGTTCAGACATGAGGTACCTATACAGCCTTCTGCAAATTAAAATGATGGGAAAAGTCGTAGGCAAAAAGTCGCGTGGGCCAAAGGAGGAAATTAAGAGGCCCCCTCAGGACCGTGGGAACTCGGCGATGGCCAAGGGCGTGAAACACTGTTTTCTATAGCTGTTTCACCCAGAGCGAGACGGGGCGCGGGAAAAGTGAGAGGCGATGCGCCTGTATGAGTCTACGTGTGTTCGTGTCCTTTCACGAGTATGTAGTTGTAGTTCTGTTGTAATGTAATAGATCTATTTTCCCAATTTTTTTCGTAGTTCAGCTGCCATTAATTTCTACATTTTTTTAAGCTATTACAAAATCTTTTTTTTTCTGACAAGTACAATACATTATTTATGTTCCTAAGGTAGTTAGACTCCAATAGACAGAGTAATAATGTAAGTAAATAACAGCTGAAAGTAACCCCCTTTTCGGCGCGAAAAACGCATCGATCTAATTTCTTCCGCTATTTCTTTTATTATAAAACTATTTGCAAACCTCCGTATTGGTCATCTACTGATATAAACCAAGTTTCAGCAAAATCCAGCCTGTAGTTTAGAAATTAAACCGTAACTACGTTTGTATGGGAAATCGCTGCTTAAATGCGTTCTTAAATAAGAATTACGAAGCTTTTATAAGTAGCTGTGATTCCAAGTGTTAGTCGAACAGCTAAAACAAAACATTTCATTCGCAAGCACTCAAAAAGTAGCAATGGAGTTACAACACAAGAAATATTTTGTCTCCATTTAAAGATGATAAGGGTTCCAGTTGGGAACTTTTCGTGAAACTTGCAATAAGTAAGGGGCCGATGAAGTATCAAAACTATTGAAAATAAGGCGGCAGTTCGGGTCTTAAGTCTGTAACGCAATGGCGTGTCGATGGCGTCCCAGTAGAAGGAAAAAACCGGGGTTTCCTCGTTTTTCTCCTACAATCAGCGAACGAATCCTCTAGAATTAGAATCATAATATTCTTTGCTCTACTACAAAAAACATTGAAAGGACCGACAGCATTAATAAATCGTAATTAAAGCCGTCAACTGCGAACCCATTTTGGCGCCTTTGCGTTACAGACTCAGGCCCCTGGTCTCGTCTCAAGCGTTCTTGAGAATGCTTTCAGTCTTAATTAAAGTAGTTTGATATTGCTATTTTCCTTCACATTTCAGAGACTGTAATATTGAACGGCAAACTCTAGTAATGGAAAAGTCCGATTCCTTGATTTGTATTTTAACCTCCGTCCCAAAAAGAGAGGTGTTATAAGTTTAATCGTTATGTGTGTGTCTGTCTATCTGAGTGGCTGTTTGTAGCACCGTAGCTCATAAACGGCTGAACCGATTTGATAATCTAAGAACACTCGCTAGAAAAGCTGCTTTTAAATAAATCAAACCGCATCCAAATCGGTTTACCCATTTACTCACTCACTCACTATGGTGCCACAGACAAACACACATCAGACAAACCCGCCGCCAAAAGTGGCAATTTTTGGCGGGATTTATGCGTAGGATCTAAGATCTAGAATCTAAACCTTAGGTCCTAAAATAGTTAACCTAGGGATTATCATTGTAATGTATTGTTTTTAGCAAGAAACGCATCCAAAAAGAAGATATTATGTTTTTTTTTTCATTGTGCCTATATCTGGGCCTTAAGCTTTACCCTGTTTCGAAAGTTACAACATTATTTAACAAAGCGGAAAACCCACAAAATCAAGCCCCGTGAATTACCGACTTCAACTCGAGGGTTTGACTTCGGACGGAGAGTTCGATATTTTTTTTCTCTACAACTTTCCAAAGTTGTTGAACGGAAACTTTACTTGTACAGTCAGCAACAAACTGTAACTCAAATAATTTTATTACGTATTAAAAAAAGTAAGGCCTTTGCATCTACGTAATGAGATGATTTATACAGCGTCCAGTGGCACCTTCTCTCACACTAGATGGGTGAAGAGACCCCTCGGCGCTGCAGTGCCTGGGACATTGTTTTAGATGGAGTAGGCTTGCCCAGCACCTACCATCCTGACAGCTTAGACGGCCTAACCCACAGGAAAGACAGTCTATACGTGTGGAGCCAACTAAGTCGCGGGTTTCCTCACGATGTTTTCCTTCACAGTTGGCGAGTATTCAATAAATACATTAAATACACTGAACTTCAAAAGTAAAAAAGTCAAGATATAAATTAATTTTTGACGAAGGTTTTGTGAATTGTATTACGATTTATATGAGCTAGTGAAGCTGGACTAAAAAGTATAATAGTTAGATACTTAGTAGTAGATGGTACGTAATATTAATTCAATTTTCAAACTCAAATAAAATTGATTTCATGCAACGAACACTAAACCAGGTATGGTCTTTATGACATTTATTTGCATGAAATAAATTATATTTGAGTTTGAAAATGAAATTAATCTTCCGTACCACCTACTACTAAGTATCTAACTATTATAATTTTTTTTTATCCAGCTTCATTAGCTCTGATCGTTATTGGAGAAGAAGCATGGTAAAGAAACTTCAACACGCTAGAATACCCCTCGTTGTTCGACTGGCGCCCTTATGCCGCGCGCGGTAAGAGTCACCGTGGGGTATCCTAGACTGTGGCCGACTTTACCTGGTTGAGTGTTATTTTATTGGGGTGAGGTGATTCAGTTTTAGGGCTTGAGATTTAGGATGCCAGTGTTCGTTGGAAAATATCAGACCACTAGCCTTTGCCCGCGTCTTCATCAGCGCTGATTTAGATAGATAGATAGATAGATAGAATACTCTTTATTGCACACCAAGGAATTACCAACGAATTTTATTAAAACTAAGTAGTAGATAAAAGCAACCTCTACCAGACAACCTTTGGATGGAGATCGAGGATATAATAAAAAAGACGGAATTTAGATTAAAAGCTGCATTTATACGTTATACCATACAATAGACGTCAGCGCGGACTTTCTTAATTAGTGGTGTTGCGGAGTTTTGGGCTAAAACTATTTTACAGTGCCCGTTTTTAGAAAAAAATGCATACAAAAAGAAAAAAATATATATTTTTTTTAATTAGCAGCGCATCGGTCTTCTTTCGACCAGAGCCAGATGGTCCGACGGCATAGCCCAAGTAGCCGGAAAACAGTGGTTGCGCCTGGCACAGGATCGTGATAGACGCGTGAGCATGAAGAGTCCTTTACTCTGCAGTGGGTGTTAACAGGCTGTTGATGATGATGAAATTGTAATCGTCTGTTCAGTGGTTTTCGCGTGAAAGAGGAAGGCGCGTAGGTATTTATAAGGCGCGTTTTGGCCGCTTCTATCAACATAAAATACCTACTGCTTCAAGGCTCCCCTACACAGGCGCTTTTTCATCGGTCGATGCGTTATTGCGATATCTGTTTTCAGTACATTTTGGATGGCCATAGAGTTACACACTGCTGCAATAGTAACGCCGCAACGTTCCTTTAAAAAATGTACTGATGACAATATTTCAATAACGCATGCGATAGTATCGACCGATAAAACGCGCTTGTGTGGGGGATTTTACTGTGATGCCGCTAACGTTACCTTTATTTCCAAAAGCGCACGATCACCACACTTATCAATGTGTTATTTTTTAAGTACCTACCTGCATTACAAAATGTATTATTTTTTAAGCACGAGATCCTTGGAGTTTCTTTACCATGCTTCTTCTCCAAGAACGATCAGGAGAAAAAAAAAGTAGCTAGATACTAAGTATTAGATAGTAATTAGTATCTGATTTCTATACCTTTTTTTTACTTTAGATAATATTTTGACGTTCAATGTAAATAATTTATTTTTGGCATATTGAATAAAAATAATTGATTCTGATTCTGAAAATAGGGTGGAAGTAGGTACCTAAACTGTCCTAAATGGATAACCCCAGAGTCGTAATTCCTAGTAAATTTATTGGATACCCTCGGGAAAAAATATACTGCCTACATTTCTAGATTTCGTTCGGCTCCACTCAGCAAACAGCTAATGAATAAAGATTTGGGATTCATTAGTTCTCGGAACGAAATTAACAATTTCATGGTAGGGCCGCCGGTGGGTTTACTGCACCGTTACTCAATGGTTAAAAAAACCGGCCAAGGGTAAGTCGGACTCTTGCACCAAGATTTCCGTCTTCTTAGGGTGGGTAAATCGAGGTAGAGTAGCTGTCAGCATATTGATAGACACTAGCTTGAGCTTAACATTGACATTAGTCGAGGTCTCAAGTCGGCTTCTTCCTCCAAGCGTGCCTCTTCACTATGGAGGTTGGACATCAGCTCTCCGTCTTCTCCTTAGGTAATATTTCCAAGCGAATGAGCGAGCTTCTTTAACGCTGGCTACATCCGTCTATCATCCGATGTTACCTGCTTTTTCTACTAACACTTCATAATCCCTTGAAGACGTTACGTAGACACCCCCAAACGATCTTATCGCTATGAGCGATCTATTCAGACAACCTGGTGAACAATTCAACAAAAACCAGACTAAATGACGTTTAGATCAATAATACTTGCTTTAACGTCTAACCAACATTCATATCTACATACCTCCAAAAGTGAGATTATTCAAGTAGACTCTAAGAACTTCGCTCGCTCCGCTCGCTCGTTCAATAACGATGATGATGATGATGACAATCATCGCCAACCTCACCCAGCACACAAGCACACACAGCAACAGCCATTTCTTTTGTTGCGTTCTGAAAGCTAAAGAGGTAAAGCACTCATTATGGTAATAGCGGGTTGCAATTGCGAGGCATTTTCCACCGGATCGCCTGACGAGCCTACATTATATACGGCAGCTGAATGCAGAGAGCAACAGAGGGCCAGGTTTTAACTGCAAGATTTAAGGGTGGTATTAATAGTCGTCTGAGTTCACCTACTTGAGATCGATCTCAAGGAGGTAAATGTCAAGCCTTCGGTAATGTCAAACTTGAGTAGCTGTCTGCTTATTAATAGTCACGATCTTGAGATTGACATTGACATTAGCCGACTTACTTGAGTGAGTCGACTTACTTGAGTCGACGCCATATTAATAGAGCCGACTTGAGCTCGGAATTGAGTGAGTCATTCAACTTTTGACAGTCCGTGACGTCTCAATTTCAATACAACGTGGTTTAGAGTACTAGGCATGCATAAAATCTTAAGAAGCTGTAAGATCACTTACTTGAGACCGGAGTCGCTGGCATATTAATAGACACAATCTTACGTGAGTTCACCTACTTGAGACCAGACTTGCGACTGTCATTTCCAAGTGCAGGCGATAGCCGACTCAAGTTCGTGTTTTTCATCACCCGACTACGCAAAGCAAGAAGGGGAGTTATTTTCTTTGATAATTAATATACAAAAATTATGTTTAGTCAGCGCGCATCCAAAGCGAACCTACCGCAAGAAGTTGCAGCTTAACAATATACTTAGGACCATCGTCGACATCGGAAGTTACGTGTAAAGGGACCTTGTGGTGTGAAATAATTTGTCGTCGTCATTCGACCGGCACCTCTACCACATCGCTATGACTAGCCAGAAAAGTGTTTCTACCAGCCCGAGTTCTTCGAGCTGCAAAACTCCAGCAGTTCAGAGCCCCACAGTCATATTACCAAGAAAGAACTCCGAAGAGCTGAGGTTTAAAAAAATAAGCTGGTACTAAGTTTGAGTTTAGTTTGGTATATAGCCTCAGACGCTCCGGTTTCCTCAAGATGTTTTCCTTCACTTTCAGGGAGTGTTATGTATGCGACTTTGAAATAAATTAATGTCATGGGTAGGGTACATGCCCTCATCGGGACTCGAACCAGGATCCCTCGATTCCGAGTCCATTGTTCTACCCATTATGCCACCACCGCGTCACCATCTAAAACTCAAATACTACCTATAAAGGCATGGTAGAATCAGAAGCTACGAGCTTGTACTTGGTCAAATACAGAAGTGTTGTCAAAATTAAGTTTTAATTTCAAAGAAATACTAATATTTGCAGGCTCCCATAATCTTGTAAGAAACTACACCACACACTAATAAAAAGGCAGAAAGTATATTTCAACTCTTTCCTTACTTACGATGTAATAGGGACTATTTTTGTACAATCCAAGGGAATTATTTCGTGAAACGCACGTACACACGACAACACGTCGACCTTTACACGCTAGTACTCTACTCGGTTACGTTACGGGCGACTTTACAACAAAAGTGTACACTTTGACGTGCTGTCGTGTGTACAATAGAATTTGAGTGCTGTAACGTGAATGACGTCATGTCAATGGTCTGAAGGTATTAGGCGTGCATAAACATCCGGAATCTCTTCTAAGGCGATCGGTGACAGAAAGTTTCATGTAGTTTGATACATATCATGTAGATGGCAGCACAACATACAATTCAAACCTCTTTACTCGTACCTAGTTTTTTTAAGACAATTTGCCGTCCTTCAAAGCCCAGTTGGACCATAGGCATGCATAAAATATAAAGCGGATATAGTAGGGAAAACTTGAGGGTGTGGTATCATTCATACGAGTAGTAGGTATTCAGTAAATTAAGTTGATACTTGAAGATAAATCTGAATAGGGAAGACCTTCATTAATGTTACATAATTATCTAATTTTTTTTCTAATTGGAAAATAAACAAGCCTGGGAGAGTTGTAACATATTTATTAATACAATATTGTTTCCTAATCATCATCTAAAATTTCTACACCTGACATGAATTTGCGCTGAGTCGAGTATTCTTCCCCTCATTTTATGTGTTCATTCTCCACACATTATTCCAGGTTTCGGGACCAATGCTGGTGTTTTAAAATTGCCTTGGTTTTTATCCCTCCTATCATAACGCTCTAACTTCGTCGATTATGCGTCGGACAGTAGGTACTTTCTGATTTTCCTGGAATCAAAATAAAATATTAATGTAGTAGAATGATGTGCGCAACGATCAAACGTTAGGTTTGCAGTCGCTCTATAATTTATTATAAATTCGCTTGGCAAATTACTACTTTCTCTACGTAAACATAACCTCTAAAGTTATATTAAATGCTCAAAAAACGTTGATGATGGGGTATTTTAAAGACCTAACTGACGATATCTGTAACTTGTATCGTGAACTATGTATATTTTATACAATTATAGTGAATAAATACCTGTCTTGTCAGCAACTCGTTTGTAGAGGTCATCCAACTAGGTCCGCTAGGTACTGAAGCTCGAAAAACGGAAGCTCGAATAACAAAAGCTCGAATGAACTGAAGCTCTCTGTTGGAAGTTTCCGGCATGATATTTTTCGGCCAAAATATTGAAAATAACCTCTCTGGCGCCACTTATTATCCATAACCGACTAAAACGTTCAATATACTGAAAATCACAAGAATTTACGAGACATTTTTATAATAATTATTTTCGTAGTTTGACTGATGTTTGACAGTAGAAAAAGTTTTTTCTTTTATTCGACAGTTCTGAAAACCGTGAAAAAAGTTGTTCACCTTACGAACCTCTTTGAAGGTAAAACTGAGGTTGTGGCTAGCCTCTTTCTAATGTATGGTAGCCTAGTACATTCTTTACTCAAGCGTTGAAATAGTTCATTCTTGACTCAAGTCGAGGACTTGAGATCGGTCTCAAGTAAGCGCTGCTTTATTAATATGCTGAGTTACTCACTCAAGATCAAGCTCTCTGTTGCCAAAGTAACGAATAACAATGCTGAATAAAAATGGCTGAAGCGAGTCAGATCTGTTCCTTTTTGTCTAGACCAGGGTGCCGCTACAAAATTGTGTCGTCATATTGAACGAGCGATCGAAGTATGTTTGTATGTTTGTATGTATGAATGATTGTGTCGTCATAAAAATATAAAGGCGGCTTAATGGAATTAAAAGATTTTTAAAATTCTAACATCCAAATCCAAATCGGACGAAGAGTGTGTTAGGTTATTTGAAATTAATCACGAATTGTCCGAGTAAATTGTAAAATTTCACGTCAAACACAGTCATTCCGGAGGTTGTGAAATTTGATTTGTCAAACGAGCTGTCAAATTTAAATAATATTTGTGATCCATTTCCGGCAAATCATTTCGGCATCCTTCCGGAAGTCGTGATATTAGATTTACCAAACGAGCTGTCATATTTACATACAATATTTATGGATGGACTTCCGGCGAATCGGCCATTCGGTCCGTTGAGCAGGTAATAACGGGCATTCGAGCACGAGCTGCCGTGGCGATCGGTTGAATAAGTGATAAGTGGTTTGTTAACTGGAAAACACTGTAAGTCCAACATATTTTGTTACCGTTTTATTAATATTTTATTGCGATCGTTATTTTGATATTGCTGATTTAAACATTAACGTTTACTTACCAAATATTGCAACGTAATAAAAAAAATACACTTTTACTTTATCTCTCTATTTGATGTTTCATTTCTTGGATCCTCTATAAATGCCTTATAGTTTATCAGGAAGTGTTATAACATGCTATAAGTAGTCCCTATCTTCTGGAAATTCTAATAATTCAGAAGCGTGGATGATTCTATGCCCACTAATATAAAAAAAAAAACCAACAAAGAACATATAAACAGCAATAGTAAAATGACGGTCGCATATTTAGAAAATATGTGCATGTTTTTGGTGCACAACCGCGGTGGTTGTGTGCGTGTGGTGCATGAGTGTGTATGGTGTCTGCTTTCACCAAATCCGTGGCTATGTGAGCTACGGGGGTGTAAGTAGACAGCCGTGGTGAACAGACACGAGTGCCTTGCGGCGACTGAGTACTCGAGGTAAGCGTGAACGTTCTTACACCTTCGTCGGCCGTGATTTCACACTCATGCGTATTAATTTGCGTTATCCATCCCAGTGAGATAACGATGCTGGCTTAAGCATTGATAGTATTGAGATGGCACAGGTAGCAGTTAGTTAATTGGTCAGGACATCCGAGCTTTTGTAGGTATATTAATTTATGTGAGATGGCACTCGCCCCCTCAAATCAGCCTTGCAAAGCTGAGGCATTCGCGTACCTGTTATCGTTGGACCTTATCTACTGTTTATAATGCACCTAATATTATTATCATTTAGACAAATATTTACCTACTTAGTACTCGTTTTGAGTGGTCACTTCGCCCGTCTGGTGCGGGCGAGGGTGCTGCTTGGCGATGTGTAAGGCACCTCATTGTGTAAATGCAAAAGCCAGATTTACCTACTCATTTTACATGGACATAATAATATATTACTTTAAATGTTTTCTCTCTTTGACTTTGATACTTTGAGAGAGCAAAAGTTAGTTAAATTTACACTATTTATTAAGTCACGCTTTATTTATTTCATTTTATTTTGAACTGTTTACTAATACTGTGTTTACTTTCTCGCCATATACCTATCCATGTCCTATGTCACTTATAATTTCAATGACAACGATAATTTACTATCATCAACACTATTTATTAAGTTGCGCTTTATTTGTTTCGTTTTATTTTGAACTGTTTACTAATACTGTGTTTGCTTTCTCGCCATATACCTATCCATGTCCTATGTCACTTATAATTTCAATGACAACGACAATTTTATTTACTATCATGCATGTCTGACCACGAGTCGTTTACCCTACTAAGAATAGAATAACGAAGAAGCCGGTCTAGGAATAGAAGACCCTTTTAAAGTTGGCAAAAGTCACTAAGACTTGGATTCGCACAACATATAGGACTGAGAGTCCAGTAGATACTTACTTCATCAAGCACCGTAGATGTATATCAAGGAAACGAAAGTTCAACGTTCAAAAGTATTTATTTAAATGTTAAGTAGGTACCATAAAAAAAAAAAAAAAAAAAACAAAACAATTTTATCTTACATTGGCATTGGCACGCACAGGTAGACAGATTATTATAGGATGCTACGAGTGTCATAATAATGTAGGACCGTATTATAAAAATAAAATAAAAGTTGTAACGCTCATTAACTATTTGGCGTATATCAATTTATAGTGGTTTCCTCACCCCTACCACCTGTATAGCACTATTATAACTCTATAAATAAGACTGGTAGGCTATAACTTTGTTATGTATGTTTTAATAGCAAAATATTTTAATACAACATTTGTATGAACTTATGTAGTTATAGATTTATGATGATACGTGAAAAGTTAATCATAATCAAGGGGTGATCTATTTATTTCTGTAGTGTCTTATAAAATAAGCTCGTAGTATTGTGCTGTGTGGGTCGACTAAATTGACCAATTAGACCATCATTATTATTATCATACTTACAGATTTTCAACTTCATTCTATGTTTTGTGTCAAAGATTAAAAAAAAAAAACTACTGCCTTACTTATGGAATAGTTATTTTCTCTTGCGAGATCAGTTTCTTTTCTTACGTATCAAATTGTAAATTAGTGGAGCTTGAAAGTTTCCAAGCGACGAGATTTGAATTGTGTTTAGGGGATCGTAAGGGTTTACCACGCACGACAGGGTTTATGTTTTGAGTACACGATATTTCAGCACCGTTGCAGGCGCTATTATCACGGTTAGGTACATTAAAGAAAGTTTTCGAGATAGGTCAAAAAATATCTATCTACCCTCTCCCTTTTTCTACGGCTGCGCTCCGAATGGTTTATGGCACGCTCGACTCACAATGTCAGCGGCGTTCGATTTGACAGGCACAGAAGTTGCACGTCACTTGTTCTGCGAGGCCCGACTATTAATTAATCTTGGTTCTACGTTTTCGATGACAAATTATTAAAATGTTCGTACCTGTTTAGTAATTTCGATCTCTTCTTACCTAGCTTTGTATAAAGCGGCGTTCTATCGAAAGAATACTAGGGTTATGCAGATCAATCCAGCGGTTAATACCAGATTTTAGCAGATGTTGTGATATCATGTATTTCAAGGTATCGTTGTTTTAATCGTTATAATGGGCTCATCGACGCGGGCTGCGGTCGCGCATTTCGTTTGGACAATTTACGAGTTTCCACAGCTACAGCTCAGTTCGAAGACACCGAGCTCCTGAATAGGAGGACTATGATATCGTTTGGTGAACGGAGACTGCACAATTTTTAGGTGTGGATGGACAATTTCTATTGACAGAATATTTAGTTATATTTCTCTTAAGTAGGGTAAAAATGCTTCAATGGTGGATCTGGTCTGCCTCCCTTTTGTGGAGGCCTACCAGCTATCATATCATACCCATTGGGTTGCAGTACTCTCCGAACATGCATGACCGAGTTCATCTTCTAGGTGCTCTTCGTCGCACAGGTTGTAGACACGGTTGGTCAGTAAGGTCACAGACATCAGGTATCTCGTATGGTGGTATGAGGTTGCGTGGATTTATATGTCAATATGTGTCTGCTTTCTGTTGACTGAGGGGCCAAGTGTATGGTCTTCTTCCGCGACTACCTCGACAACTCGGAATTTGTCTCATTTGTCTCGTAAATAAGAAGAACAATTTAGCAGCCATAAACAATATCAGAGAGGACAGATCTGTTCATGGTCCATCTCGCGAGCCAAGCTGTGAACTACCTAGATAAGCTGCAGTAGTATCGAGGATGAGATTACCAAAAGTTCTACGGGCTGTACCTCTGTCGCATTTAATTTTGATCTATTGGTGGTTGCCGGCGCAACTCACCCGGGCGCCCGGGCAAGAATGCTCGCTCGTACTAATGCTTGGCGCTACGCATTCCGTGCAGCCTACCCACATTATTCTGTCGTTAAAAAAAACATATATCTTCAATCAT
The DNA here is from genome assembly GCA_949319315.1 of Zelleria hepariella. NCBI lineage: Eukaryota > Metazoa > Arthropoda > Insecta > Lepidoptera > Yponomeutidae > Zelleria > Zelleria hepariella. The sequence continues at coordinate 1,094,350 of OX439382.1, read as the reverse complement.
AACATAATAAAGAGATGTAATACTATGAACATACATTTTGTAATGTTAAAATAATATGATTACTAGGTATATGATAAAATTTGCATTTAGCAAACAATTTATATAAATTTTAATCGGCTATTTATAGTATGCCTGCAAAACAATTATAATTTATTATTAGTATACCCCAGGACTTATTTAGTAATATCGCAAAGAGGTCGTTGATATATCTTTTTAATATTTTGGTTATTAACGGTGCGTGAGGGATTGCAATGTCTTTAAAATGCTCCATCCAGATGTTGGCCATAATTGGGGCTACCAGGCTTCCCACTGCCATACCGTCAATGTGAAGATGAAATAATATAAATAATATATTTTTTTAAAAAAAGGGCCCCAACTTAAGAGGCCCATACAAAGACAAACTGCAGTTTCAGAAAATGAAATCAGTTGTGGATTTATTTTGGAATTGAAATATTTTATTTAAATCATTCTACCTAATTACAATATTGTGAAGAGTTAACTCGAGCTAAAATTATATGACTAATATTATTATAAGGAGTCAAGTAGAAGTGTTCAATCAAAAGGGAATATAAAAGTATTTACTCTGCCGACCAGTTGAAACGATGGATAGATACCTTTCAGTTATGCCGTAGCGGCTCGCTGTGCGGATGACGAAATACAGGCTGAAAACAGCGACTCTTACTCCCAATTAAATGGCTATAAAATATCCTCAACTAAGCTGACTGACTGAACAATGACTTTAACGAAACCATATGATTACAGATGGAATTCAATGGATGAAACAATATGCGACCGAGGCCGAAGCACAAGCGGTTGTCAGTAACTATGACCGATTCCGAAGTGCAAGCGGTGTTCGCTACTATTACTCTCTGCGACCGAGGCCGAAGCACAAGCGGTAGTCAGTAACTATGACAGATTCCGAAGTGCAAGCGGTGTTCGCTTCAATAAAAAGTTTATCGAGGCCGATGCACAAACGGTAGTCAGTAACTATGACGGATTCCGGAGTGTAGGCGGTGCTCACCTTTACCCTGAAGACGACCGAGGCCGAAACTTAAGACGTAAGTGCCTAAATATATAAGAAGTTTAACAAATTAATATTTTCCATTGTATTATAATATATTTTCTAACTCAACTTTACTCTGAAGACGACTGAGGCCGAAAAACAAACGGTAGTCAATAACATTGACCGATTCCGGAGTTTAAGCGGTGTTCGTCATACATAATACATACTGAATGTACGTAGATGAGTACATCTATTTAATAAGAAGTTTAACAAAATAATATTTGCCCTTGCATTATAATACATTTTCTAACTCACCTTTACTCTGAAGATGACCAAGGCCGAAACACAAACGGTAGTCAGTAACTTTGACTGATTCCGAAGTGTAAGCGGTGTTCGTCATAAAACATACTAATTCATACACATTCGTAAGTAACTAAATCTATATAAATGATCAATACTTTCTCTATCAATACCCTGTCTTATTACATATTATATAATTATTTTCTACCTTTACTTTGAAGACAAACAAGGCCGAAACACACGATGGTCAGTAACAAGACCAGATACCGGAGTACAAGCGGTGTTCGTCATTATTATTATACATACCTACTGTATATTCAAAAATACATATTTAAGAAGTTTTGGACAAAAGAATAATTATTCTCTTGTTACATTTTATAATTATATTTATAAAGGAAGTCCTGAACTTACTTATATGAATGTATTTCTAAATATAATATTTTAACTTCCTCTCTGAGAGAAGGCCTTTGCCCAGCTAGTGGGACATGTTCAATAATTGTACAGGCTAAGTACCTACATACCTACTTCATACGATTACTTAACCTAGGTACATAGGTATTTATAGTCCCTAAATGTATTTGACGATTAAAATTTTGTGAATATTACCTCTTTCATACTTATGGTTTCGCTTATTTTTATTGATGCTATCACAGCCCACTACTTTTCCTCTAGTTGGTATTCCCTGGCACTATTTTTATGGAACGATATTAACATTATTCTTGTTTACAGGTATCTGCGACACAACGGCAAAAATCAATCACAGCCCACTACTTTTCCTCTAGTTGGTATTCCCTGGCACTATTTTTATGGAACGATATTAACATTATTCTTGTTTACAGGTATCTGCGACACAACGGCAAAAATCAATCACAGCCCACTACTTTTCCTCTAGTTGGTATTCCCTGGCACTATTTTTATGGAACGATATTAACATTATTCTTGTTTACAGGTATCTGCGACACAACGGCAAAAATCAATCACAGCCCACTACTTTTCCTCTAGTTGGTATTCCCTGGCACTATTTTTATGGAACGATATTAACATTATTCTTGTTTACAGGTATCTGCGACACAACGGCAAAAATCAAACTGGGGATTAAAGAGATGCCACAAGAGTTCTCACAATGGTTAACGAGGCTAGTAGAAAGTACCTAATTAGGTACTTCAGTTGACCATTAGAATTATTTTGTTAAAATAATATTTAGGTACTCGTGGCTGGCATTCTAGAGGATTAATAAAAAAGTAGCGTACTGTACAGCGAATAGTTATCACATCGAGACGTAATAAATCCCGTTTACCTTTTTTTTAAAATAATATTACAATACAATTTTAAGCATAGGATAATAATAGAATGCAATTTTATTAATTATTTAATTTATTGATGAATCAATTAATTTAGGTATAAATACTTATGCACATTTAAATAAAGGTAAATAGGGTAGCTTCATTGAAGATTTATTTTTATTATTAAATACCTAATACTGTATAATTACACGAAAAAGAATCTCGTTAAAAAAAAAATATGTTTGGGTACTACCTAATATTTTAGTTCTATGTAAATAAAATGTATTACCTATTTTAAGCACTATATTTAGGGATCCTTGGAGTTTCTTTCCCATGCTTCTTCTCCAAGTAACGATCCGTAGCTAGTGAAGCTGGAGAAAAAAAAGAGGCTAGATACTAATATTTAAATAAATTTATCAAATTGTTATAAAAAAAAAAATTAAATAAAAGTAAAAATTATCATGGAACCAAATGTCAATACAATAAACCACAGAAGCATATTAGTCATTTATAAAAAAATAAAAAAATAATAAAAAATTGTATAGAGGCATACAAACGTGATCGAATGGCCGACTAGGAATGGGGACATTCCCTTCTCAGGACGGCCGTCTGTTAGGTTATTTGAAATTAATCACGAATTGTCCGAGTAAATTGTAAAATTTCACGTCAAACACAGTCATTCCGGAGGTTGTGAAATTTGATTTGTCAAACGAGCTGTCAAATTTAAATAATATTTGTGATCCATTTCCGGCAAATCATTTCGGCATCCTTCCGGAAGTCGTGATATTAGATTTACCAAACGAGCTGTCATATTTACATACAATATTTATGGATGGACTTCCGGCGAATCGGCCATTCGGTCCGTTGAGCAGGTAATAACGGGCATTCGAGCACGAGCTGCCGTGGCGATCGGTTGAATAAGTGATAAGTGGTTTGTTAACTGGAAAACACTGTAAGTCCAACATATTTTGTTACCGTTTTATTAATATTTTATTGCGATCGTTATTTTGATATTGCTGATTTAAACATTAACGTTTACTTACCAAATATTGCAACGTAATAAAAAAAATACACTTTTACTTTATCTCTCTATTTGATGTTTCATTTCTTGGATCCTCTATAAATGCCTTATAGTTTATCAGGAAGTGTTATAACATGCTATAAGTAGTCCCTATCTTCTGGAAATTCTAATAAGTGGATATGGGGTTAGCAAAAAGTTAGTTATCCTGAGTTCACAGTTCGGGGTGAACCACTAGTTATTATAATCGAGTACCTATTTGGAGTAGAGTTCGTGTTATATCTTGTAACATCACTTTTATGTTTGTGGAATCCTGGACTATTATAGAAATGACAAGTTGACAACTGAATAACACCGGACCATGGACAATTTTATGGACCAAAAGGAGGCCAAACTCAGGTTGTGCCTTTTCGAATAGTCTCTTTATAATGTATGGGCGCCTAGTACTTTTGAGTTGGGTTCAAGCTTTTTGACCACATTTTGAACTTTAAATGGTATCATTCGTTCAAATAGTTCATTCTTTACTCAAATCGAGGACTCAAGTTCGCGCCTAAGATAGGTTTATTAATAAGCCAATGTCTCAAGTAGGTGATTGTTGTTTTCTGAGTTCACCTACTTGAGACCGATCTCAAGTAGGTGATCTCAGAGGACTATTAATACCAGCCTTAGAGACGTTGACTCTGTAAGACCACATTTCAGGTTCTTTTGCAGATGCGGGAAAACAACGTGAGGTTTGCGTCAAAATCGCCAATGAGCAGTGGGCAATTTTCAGCACGCGTGATGGTTCCCTGGCGAGGCGGGAGGATGGTCGATGGACAAGGGCAGCAACAGAGTGGCGTCCAAGAACTGGACGACGGTTAGTGGGCAGACCAGCGCAGCCCGATCGGCGGACGGTCCATGGTTGCGGAAGGCGAGGGACCGTGAGAGGTGGCGTGAGTGGGAAAAGGCCTATACTTAGCAGATGGCAGAGGTGGGCTGATGATGATGACGATGATGATGGTTAAGCCCGAACTCTCTCTTCGAGAGAAGATCTTTTTCCCAGCTAGTGGGCCACGTTAATTTCAACAGGCAGGCTACGTCTAGAAGCAGTTTGATCTTTTCTGACAGATGGTGCACAAAGAGCTATGGAGCGAGCCATGGCATCTCACTCCTTGATTGTATGCGCAACGTCGACATTCGGCAGAAGACAAGTCGAAGATGTGGGCGTGCGAATCTCAAGATTAAAGCGGAGATCGTCAGGGCATCTGGCTAGGCGGGAGGATGGACGGTGGACTAGGGCAGTCACGGAATGGTGCCCTAGAATTGATCAACGGTTGGTGGGTAGACGGAAAGCTCGATGGGTCGATGACATTGTCAAAACAACGAGAGTACAATGGACGACAATGGACCTTACACAAGAGGCTATGTGAAAAAGTAGATCCCACCAAAAACATTCTGTAAAAAACTAGCCATGTCTCGATGGAGCTGCTTGTTAATCTCTAAAAAGTAATGAAATCTAGACAAAGTCGTGCCAAGTCTAAGGTTCCTTATTGCGATTTCTTTATTATTATAGTTAATGTTGTGTGACTTGGCCGTTGAAGGGTACACAAGCGGTTCTGGCGACAGATTGGTGCAATGGTGTCATGGAGCACCTGGTTTTGTACCCTTGTGTACCCTTCAACGGCCAAGTCTCACAACATTAACTATAATAATAAAGAAATCGCAGTAAGGAACCTTAGACTTGGCACGACTTTGTCTAGATTTCATTACTTTTTAGAGATAAACAAGCAGCTCCATCGAGACCTGGCTAGTTTTTTACAGAATGTTTTTGGTGGGATTACGTTTTTCAAATAACAGACTATCTGTCACTATCTATTTTGTGACAGCAGTCCTACAAAACCTCGTATACTCTGGTGACCTTCGGTTCCATACAGTTATTAAGACGGGAAGTCCACCAAATGTTTTTGTGCATGCAAGACGACTACGGCATGCAATCCCATAGAGGGCGAGTACAAAAACTTTTCGTGCATTTCATTTGGCGTTTTTCAGCTTCTGGTTTGAAAACACGCGTTTTATTGTTTATGGAAGTGAAATATTTACCTAAAGCGGTTTATTTCAGGTGTTGACTTTAATAAATTCTTAACCGACTTCAAAAAAGGAGGAGGTTCTGTGTTCGGCTGTTTTTTTTTTTTAATCATTGTAAATGTGGATTTTGATATAAAAGCATTGTTTGAAAAATGAGGGGGAGAGGTTTTTTTTTATTATTTATTTGTGGTTGTGAAGACCCAATGCAGAAGTTCGGAGATGGAGAACGGAACTCCTCAACAGACAGCAGCAAATCTCTCGGAATCAGTGCAATGCAAATAATGACCAGTCAATAAAGCAAACCACAAAAAGGTGTGAAATAAGAAAAAAAATAACGAAAATTAAAACCCCTTAAGTTCGCACTAAAAAGCCAAAAGGCTTTTTCCGAAAACCCTCCTCATACGACCATACTTAAATTCGTACATAACCAAATAATTATTAATTTTGTTGAGCGTTACAAAGAATGTAGGTAGGTAATCGTATGAGGTAGTGTCCACCCCTGGTGTCACAGTTTTTAGCCCACCCAAAGGGCCTCTGACATGGCTTAAGGTGGAAAGATAGCAACGTGGCGGGAAATTCAAAATTTTCACAGTTTTTTACATTTTGTAGCTAAACTGAGCTATTTTTGTTCACCGATTTTTCGTTCGTGGCAATAACATAGTATTCTTTTTAGTATTGTAAACAACAGAACAACAATAATTCAGCCGATTATGTGTTCTGGTCTACGACAAGTTTTTTGGGCAGTACCACTGCTTCGTAGACCAGAACACATAATCGACTGAATTATTGATGTTCTGTTGTTTACAATAATGAAAAAAATACGGTTTTATTGCCGCGAACGAAAAATCGCCGAACAAAAATAGCTCAGTTTAGCTACAAAATGTAAAAAACTGTGAAAATTTTGAATTTTCCGCCACGTTGCTATCGTCTACCCTTAACGATAGATGTTAGGTATGATGTACCTACTTCGATGAAGAGGATTTTAGGAAATTGCTTCTGCTTGGCACCGACTCCAAAGAAATTATTTTTGCCTTTTTAGTGCGATCTTGAAGGCGGTTTTTTAAATTTTATTATTTGGGTCGGTTGCATGTAGAATGTCATGTTTTGCCGCAGCACGGAATGTAAATAAATCGAACAAGAGTGTTTTTAAAATAAAGGTACCATTACGCCTATTTCTTTTTTTTTTCATGTACATGCTGTATACCAGAATATACAGAGAATTCGTTATTGCACATAAGAAGTATTTTCACATACGTAGCAAATTATCTTATTGCTAAAAACTGTTTCTACACAACCTAAGATCCAAAGAAGAACGTTACATAACTGAGTGCGGAAATAGAATACGGGGTGGATTCACAATGAAAAAATATGATAGGATCACAGACTGTGGATAGGATATAATACCTATGAGGTAGAGGAAGGTCAAGGAAAAGCTGTTTCTACCAAATTAAAGATAAGGTGGATTTCTTAACGTATGTGAAGGAACTGGCCTGTGACCGTTTAGCGTGTTAAGTGTTTTGTAAAGTGGCACGACTTAGGGGTGATTATTTACACACATTTAGAACAAATTTAACAAGGTAATTTGTTTTTTTTTTTGAAGCGTTACTAAAATATCGTCCCTGAGTTGGGTGTCAATAACCATAACTAGACCTTGTATACAATATTGTATTATGGAAGTTTCTTATGACTTTGCTAAGATCCCAGATGACTGGAATATACAAAAACTTTTAGTAAAGAGAAAATGCGTCTAGTATCCTTGTGCGACTCGCACTTGACCGAGAAGCACTCACAGCCTAGTTGGAATAGCCATTCTTAATCGATTGGCAAAGTTAAGCAACATCGGCCGCGGTCAGTCCATGGATGGGTGACCGCTAGTGGCAATATCTGAGCGCTTCCGTGTTTCGGAACGCATGTTAAACTATTTTCCCATACAAACGTAGTTCTGGTTTAATTTCTAAACTACAGGCTAGATTTTGCTGAAACTTGGTTTATATCAGTAGATGATAACTTCGGAGGTTTTATAAAAAAAAAAATAGCCTGAAAGAAATTAGAGCGATGCTTTTTTTGCGCCGAAAAAGAGGTTACTTTCAGCTGTTATTGCTTACATTATTACACTGTCTATGGGAGTCTAACTAACTTGGGAACATCAATAATGTATTGTACTTGTCAGATTTTTTTTAATTTGAAATAGCTAATAAAATGTAGAAATTGCAGCTGTACTACGAAACATTTTGGAAAAATTGATCTATTACATTACAACTACAACTACATACTTGCGAAAAGACAAGAACATACGTAGACTCATACAGCCGCATTGCCTCTCACTTTTCCCACGCCCCGTCTCGCTCTGGGTGAAACAGCTATAGAGAACAGTGTTTCACGCGCTTGGCCATCGTCGAGTTCCCACGTTTGTACAGGGAATTCTTAAGCCATGTCAGAGGCTCTTTGGGCGGTCTAAAAACTCTTACACCCGGGGTGGCCACTACCTCATACGATTACCTACCTACCTACCATTTCACCGAGTTTTCCCTTGGGGAACATACGCGTAACGCTACGTAGCTACATTATCTTATTACTACAACTATGTAGTGCCCATTACAACCCAGTTATAGAGTGAACTTACAATTAATTGCCGGCTATTAAAACACACATTTGCCGCCATAATTCAGCCTTAGAGACCCCAAGTGGTACTCATATGCCATCACCGCATGTGGAGGAGCTGGTAACCCCTCGTTTTACACTAATAGGCCTAACATATATGTCGCCATAGTTTGGCAATGTCGGATACTGACAAATAATATGTAATGACTGTTTCTTATGGGAGAGGCCCCCGGTTTTAATTTTATTGGCGGCATGTAGCTAATGACTTAATTTCTCAATTAAGTACACACAACAGCACGTAGACGCTTTTACAATTTCGTTGCAAAGTCACCCGTAACGTAAGTGAATAGAGTGCATGCGTGTAAGCGTCTACATGCTGTCTTGTGTATCGGGCTATGCATGTTTGCATGAATATTTATGAGCACGTTTGTTTACTGAAATCCGTATCTATGTATTATGTATGAATATGCAAAACGTTACTTGAAAACGTATCATCATTCATCATCATCATCAGCCTGTTAACACCCACTGCTGAGTAAAGGCCTCTTCATGCTCACGCCACCTCTCACGATCCTGTGCTAGACGCAAAAACTTTTCCGTTTTCCGGCTGCTTGGGCTAAGTATGTCGTCCTCAGATACAAATGATATGTAGCGACCCCTGTCGGGCGCTCAGGAAACTGCTACATACTCGAGCTGTCAATCGCTACTCGCTACAATCCTGCATCGCGCCAGCAAAATATCTTTCGTAGCTGAGTATAATAGAACGTCCAACTATGTTCAGTTGGACCCGGCCGGTCTCCAAGCACAACATCTGCTTGGCGGGAAATTTCCCTTTATAGTGAGGAGCATGATCACCCGCTCCTCCTATAGATAATTTACAAAATAATATGCTGTTCTGAGTAGCTAACACGAGTGCGAAAAAGCTGTGCCGGACGTCTGTCATGTATCCTAATACTATAGTAGTAATGTTGTTTATCCAACTTATCACTTTCAGTGACAGTGACGAGTAAGCCCTCGTGGTAGCTGCTCTGAATCTGTACAAGATTACACGCGTGCACTCCTATTCGCTTACGCTACGGGCTACTTTGTAACGAAAGTGTTAGCGTCTACGTGCTGTCGTGTGTACATATATAAAAAAAAATTTGGTCTAAATTAAATTTCCTAAAAAAAACACTGCAGATGAAATACATCTCTAATGAGATCGATATTATTTCTAAGGATAAAACTGCTCATCCCAAATTTTTCCGTCTTGGTGAACTTCAGTACATAATTATCATTTTTGTTGTTAATGTTATCATTCAAATGGGTTACGCCGGACTTTCATGCATTTAGTTATAACAATTAAAGTCGTGTAACGTTTCGTTATGTAATACAATATAATAATTAAAGGCAAATTGAGTAATAACCCTTAGCTACCAACGCTCTGAAATGTAATTCGGTTGGTACCGAGCTCAACTAACCAATTCACTGCGAAGATACTGGATATCGAGGGAATGGGTTAGAACATTAAATAATTATAGTAAGTAGAGTCAGTATGTGAAACCAAGTTACGGGGTACGCTGCATTGTTACCACATTCGCTACGATACGATATTCGCATTGACAGTTACTTGACTCGATAGCTCAATTGGTAGAGCCCCTGCACGGTATGCAAGAGGTTCAAATCCTGTCCCGAGCGAATTTTTTAACCTTATAAAAATCTTTATATTACTTATAGCTTGTTTTTATAGTAGTGGTGAGTTAGAAATTGTAATTGGTACTTAGGTTTTTATATCCAGAAATATTTACTTTACAACTTCACAAAAAAGGAAACCGATAGAAGCCGATTACCATTGGCGAAAATCGAAGTTCGATTTATGAAAAATGAACTGGGTGAAAAATGAAATGGCAGTACATTTTTAAAAAATTGAACCTGGATTTTCGCCAGTGGTAATCGTCTTCGTCTTAGCCCGTAGACCCCCAGTAACCTTTTTAATAATTTTAGTAAAATACAGGTGACTATGTTACATGAATATCATATGCAAAATAATTAAATAACCAATAAATAATCAACGGACAACGAAGGCGCGGCAGGCCTAGGCGACGATGGCGGGATGACCTCGACAAGTTCTTGCCCGGATGGCCGGAGGTGGTACACGATACAGATGTGTGGAAGACAAGAGGGGAGGCCTTTGCCCAGCAGTGGGACACTAACATCCAGGCTAACAAAAAAAAAACCCATAATCAGGACCTAAGGATGGCGAGGGGCCGTGAGAGGTGGCGTGAGGAGGAAAAAGCCTATACCCAGAAGTGGACAGAGGAGGTTTTTTGTATGATTTCAGTCTTAACAATAATAATAAAAAATAAAAAAAGTAAGATGTAGCCTGTACAATTGTACATGTACATGTCCCACTAGCAGGGCAAAGGCCTTCTCTCAGAGAGAGAGAGAGAGCTTAATCACCACGCGTGCTCAATGCGGGTTGGCGATTTTTGACAATAATAATAATTATTATTATTATTTATTTAGCAAACAAGAACTTAACCTACATTACATCAGTAGCGTTAGGCTAAGTCGTGGACAAAGTAAGGCTTGCTGGTACTTACACTAGGCATATAGCCTGTACGATAAGTACCAGAATCTAATGATTCTTAGAGCCAGTACAGTACATGTTTCACAAAAATAGTAGGACTAAGAGCTACAATAGGGCGCTCGTACTGATGAGTTAAGCAGACTCTTTTTGATAAGAGTACTCCTTTCATCTCATTCAAGTCTAGACGAATGAAATGACCCCTCGACGCCACAGCCACTCTCAATACAAGGTGTAGAGTTTGTGAAGTTAGGGCTTGTATAGTTAGAAGCTTGGCTCCACCGAACTAAATCCCATAGAATCCGCATTACGTTTAAAATCACAATAAAAACTTGTCCCCACAAAAACAAAAGATACCAGCAATAGAACAATACGAAACATCATTTCGACCATACGTCTAATATTCGAATGTCAACCTTATTGCATTCGTGTACAGTTTTACTTTAATTGCATGGACTACGAGCAAATAAGCTCCCAAAGGCAATTTGGGCATCTATTTTTCCAGACACATTAATTTCAGAGTTCTATGTTGTATCTAGTGTTATCCTTGATCGAAGCTTGGCTCTGATAGCTTTTTGACAGTGCGTGGTGCATGGTCTCGTCTTGGCAATTTTTTTTACATGAAAATGTTTTTAGTGGGATTTTACATCTTTTCGTGTTGCGTTTTTTTTAATGCGTTTTTTTATTCACTCCTTCGCTTTCACACAATAACCGAGCTGGACGCCTTTCAGCGATGTTTTCTCCATTTACGTGAAATGTCAGTCGAGCAGTTAACATTTCACGTAAATGGAAAAACTCGATTGGTTAAGAAGTAGTAGAAGTTTTTGGTGGGATCATCTTTACAGCTTAGTTGGCCAAGCCAACACGAAGTGTTACATGCGGAGCAAAGTAATTGGCGGGTTTCCACACGAGGTTTTCCTTTGCAGCTGCTTTGACCGAATCAAATCGCTCACGCTTACGAAAGGGAGCTAAAACAAACAAAACCTTCCTTTCGAGCTTCGCGGCAAAAAGGCGTTTTCTCAAGTAATTACATCAAAAATATTTCAGCGCCAATGGGCTCTGGATAATCGCATTTTGCGGCGGATCGCTTGATCTGCTTCGCTTTGATTTCTAAGGCATAAAGTATTGCTACAAAATACGTAGCGACAGAAGAATAAAAATAAATTTATTTAAAAAAAAAAGTTTTACAAAAAATAAAGTACTAGACTCCTGTGTCGGAGGGGGCAGGCTCTTCCCTAAATAATTGATGCACTAATATTTTCCTAAAATTTAAAATAAAAAAACCAAAATAAATAATTGACTCATTGTATGCAGTGGTAATAATTATATTGTGAATACAGCGGGAGGAAAATCGTCGCCTCAGTTTTTGTGTGTCCAACACTTTTTACTGACTTTTCTTTCCTGTGGGCTAGTCCGACTAAGCTGTCAGGATGGTACAGGTGCTGGGCAATCCTACTCCATCTAAAACAATGTCCCAGGAACTCATCTGGTGTGAGTGAAGGTACCACTGGACGCTGTATAAATCATGTCATTACGTCGTAGATGCAAAGGCATTTTTTTGGAACCAATAAAATTCAATGAGTACGACTTCAAATCATGTCACTGTCGAAAGTTTCAACATAGCATTTCGCATCAAGAGCCTTCTAGTAATACTTCACGGTTCCTTGTTACCAAGTTCCAAGTCACAGAACGCGAACAGCTTTTTCCGAAGCTCATTTGTTCTCGCAAAAGTTCAGCAACTCGACGAAGTTATGGATTCGATATTAAAACCCTCGACTCTGACTTTAGCTTTTTCTTCCAACTATAGGAAGTAACAAAAACAATAACCAGTTCCAAGAGGCCATTCTGTTCAGTACCTACTTATATTGGAACAATATAATGGCCTCTGTATTAATTGAACGAGCGAGCGAAGCGAAAGAAGTTCTCCGAGTCTACTTGAACAATCCGGCGTTTGTATGTATGTATGTTTGTATGTAGGTATGAATGTTCGTTCAGTCTGATCATCATGTTTGGTAGGTGGGTATAAGGCAAAGAGAATTTATAAGTTAAAACATGAGATAAATCGGTTGAGGGGTTCTTGAGATATAGGGTCGCGAGTTCACAGTTAACATAGATCATTTAAGTGATAAAATATTTCTTATCCGCTTCAATGTAAAGCGCTGGTATCTGTGATACAGTTTATACTGGTCCAAGTACCGATGTCCCTCCTATACAATGTTCTTTAAAACTGTGCGCAACCCGCAAAGTAAAATGTGACATAATTATTTTTAGACCAATAAACATAAAAATTATCAAATAACTTCTGCATCTGGGATCTTTCTGGGATAATCCTCCTGCGTGTAATACGTATAAATAGAACATGAAATGAACACATTTGAAATAAATAAATAAAATAAAATTAAAAGCGAATGAAAAGTTAATTAAAACTAAGCTATAAACTAGACTACTATAAACAGGTGTTATATTCGTGGCGATTTCAGATTGGGTTCAAATTAAATTTGTTTGAACGATCCCGCATTTTAACAACAAACTGCTTTGCAGTTTGGCGAGATTGTTTCTTATAAATATAATTAATTAATTAAGAATTAAATATTAAAAAAAGGGATACGATATTAGACACGAAGATGTTTTGATACGTACCCTGTATTTTTCAAACTTTTCTCCAAACTTTTTTAACTCACTCTTTTTTAAGCATCGTACGGTATCGAAAGTAGGTTGTCGAGTTCAAAAGGTACGTTTTTTATTAATTTTCTTTGTTAATGTGTCAATTGTTTTTCCTTCACCGTAGCTCCAACTTCATTCAAACTTACAAAGAACTACGAATTATTTACTCATCAGTTCACGGTTCTAATTAATATTTTACCGCAAAAAAACTAGCCACTTAAAAATCTTTGTAAATCCATTGATACCAATTGTTGTAAGTTTGATTGATTCGGGGTAAAGTATTTGACATGCTGAAAAGTTTGACACGCTACAAAGTTGTGCCTCTGTAATAATATAATGCACCGATAAGACAAATTGCATACAGTACTGCTATAATTTTAAAAATAAAATAGTTTTACCCTATAAGTACAATGGATAAATTAGAAAAGACCGAACTCTTCACTTTCGTCTCCATCGCCCAACAGAACCCCCTAAAAGCATCACTAGACATCAAACACCATATTATATCATGGGTTCACCGATCTTATTCATATTTAATTCCCCAAACTTTTTTTATATACCGCCAAAACAATTCTCATAACTCCACATAGAAAAGTTTTCTAAACCGTACTTTCATCACCCTAAAAGCATCACCAGAAGCCCCCAACACCAATCACCACTCACCTAGCTCGCTGCTCCTCTCCGCCTCGATATCGCCGACGACAAACTCCCGGTTTCCCTCCTTGCGCGCAAACAAGCGCGTGAGGTGCCCGCGCGACCGCCCGTGGCGTATCAGCGCGCGGCCAACGCCATGTCGCACGTGCTTCAAGTCACTCCGGTAGTCGCACTGCACTAGAGTCGCGAAGTATATGAGGAGGATCGTCCGCATGGTCGCTCACGCCGGCATGGTGCGACCGCGGCAGTACCGCGCGACCAACTGACTGACGCGAACAGCGGGCTCCCAATTCGCGCAGCCGTCCCGCCGAAGTTTGGGCGCGGAGTAGTTGGGCCGAGTTGTGTTTCGGGATAGGTTTCGGGTGGCAGGGTTTGATCTCGACGCGGGAAAAACTTGCGGATTTTTTTTTATTTTGTTTTTTTATTTATTTACTCAAATTTATTATACATAATTGCTTCATACATAATAATCAAACATGGATATATTGAAGTACAGTTAAGTGCAATTTAAGTAACTGCCACTGTACTAGGTTCATCACCTGTATTACAGTAGACAGTGCCTCTTCCAGATTCTGATTAAATTAAGTACTATTTTTAACAAAATATTCGTGTATGTTATGATTATGAATCTGCGCTTTTGAATTGCGATTTGTTTTCACGTTGAACAGGTTTATTTTATTGAATTTGGATAAGGGCCGTTCATGTCCGTATCAAAATTCAATTATTTAGCTATTAAAGTTGGACGATAGCAACGTGGCGGGAAATTCAAAATGTTCACAGTTTTTTACATGTTGTAGTTAAAATGAGCAATTTTTGTTCAGCTCAGTTAAACTGAGCACTTTTTGTTCAGCGATTTTTCGTTCTTTTTATTATTGTAAACAACAGAACAACAATAATTCAACCAATTATGTGTTCTGGTCATCAACAAGTTTTTTGGGCAGTGCCACTGCTTCGGAGACCAGAACACATAATCGGCTGAATTATTGTTGTTTTGTTGTTTACAATAATGTAAAAAATACTATGTTATTGCGGCGAACGAAAAATCGCTGAAAAAAAAAATAGCTCAGTTTAGCTACCAAATGTAAAAAAACTGTGAAAATTTTGAATTTCCCGCCACGTTGCTATCTTCCCACCTTAAGGTTTTACCACTGATTATGTGTTCTGGTCTACGAAGCAGTGGTACTGCCCAAGAAACTTGTCGTAGACCAGAACACATAATCGGCTGAATTATTGTTGTTCTATTGTTTACTATAATGAAAAGAATACTTTTTTATTTCCGCGAACGAAAAATCGCTGAACAAAAATGGCTCAGTCTAGCTACAAAATGCAAAAAACTGTGAAAATTTTGAATTTCCCGCCACGTTGCTATCTTCCCACCTTAAGTCAATACGCGCGGATCCAAGCCGCACAACGGCGACGGCCAAAAAAAAACTAGTAAGTATTATTCCTATTAAAAGAATAAAGGAATTTTCGGATAATAAAACTAGGCAGAAAAATTTACCAAATTGGGTTAAACTCTATTCTCCATCGAGTACCAACCTACTTTGGAATACTGAGGGCGTGCCTCAATGCTCCCAAGATGCACTTAGTTTTAGGAACAATAAAGTAGCGAATTGGTCAAGTTTTACGGCCTGCCCGGCTGGTGCGACGCGACTTACGACAGCTAAAACAAAACAGAATAGTAGAATAAGGTTCACTTGCATCAACCAGGGCTAGCCAGTTAACTCTGAGTTAACGTCAATAATTATTGCACGAAAATGTCAAATTAACTCAGAGAGTAGAGTGGATTTTATGCGGCGAGGCATAAAATCCAAAAATATTGTCCTCTCCGTTGGGCAACTACATTTTTGTGCCTCTGGCGCTGGAAACTTCTGCGGTTTGGGGCGAGCTGAGTAAATCTTTCATTAAAGAGCTGGGACACCGTTTGAGGAACCGTGGCTTTGACTACCGCTCCGGGGCATTTCTGATGCAAAGGATCTCCTTAGCTGTTCAATGCGGTAACGCGGCAAGCGTTTTTGGGGACCTTTGGGTCGGAGATGGCCCGGAGTGGTTTATTTGGTTAAGGTATGTGAGGGTGTGTGTTTGTGTGAGAGGGTGTGTGTGTTTGCGTTTCTGATTGTGTTTTTGGTTCTTTCTTTGCGACTCAGAGTTAGTTGGCTAACCCTGACTGACGCAAGTCCGCCTAAGGGGCCAGACACAAAGAAGGGACATAGGACGAAGATGCGGTGTGGACGCCACGTCGGTTTCTGAACATCGCGTCGATGACAGTGGTCATCGACGCGACGCAATACACACAGAAGAGACGGGGCGCGGACAAAGCAAAACGTCAAATTAAATCAAAATGTCACGTCCGCGCCGCGTCCCTGTCCCACGTCTCTTTTGTGTGGCTGGCGCCTTATATTATAAAAAAACGCAGAAGCTTGTATAGATTGTGTTGGGATGTATAGATGTTTGCTAATTTTTCACACAAAGAATACTACACGGATTTGGCTGTTTGAAATGAACATAGCTCAGCCACCAAAATAAGACATAGACTACAAATTACTATTTTTCACAACTTCATCTGCGATGGGCTGATATCGATGATAGGAAAATACGGTTGAAGTTTCAGATACAAAATAAATAGGATCTAGTCGCAAGTCGCGTCGCTAAAATCGTGGTCAAGCCATTTAGGTCTACTAGAAATGTCAATGAGCTAATAAGTGGCTATAAACGACGAGTAGATTTCAATCAGACCAACCTATTATGTCGTAAAGTGGAGAGCCATTACCCACACGCGTCTTATTCATGCGTACATTTAAGCTTTTCCATCAAATACAATCAAAGTATAATAGTAGCCATTTAATAAAATTGTAATTGCTGGAGAGTTGGTTACCATTTGACTTATTTTATCGTACAAGCTGGCTGGCTGCATGCATTTCGGGTATGTAAACATTCTTTAAACACCCTGTATTGACGTACATTCTTTTGGCTGTTCTGGTCTATTCTTCTGGGCCTAAAAATAGAATTGACAGCAAGAAGATTGCACAAAAATTTTCCAAAAAGAAGATACGATTTTTTGTTTAATTGGCGGCGCTAATACACTATTACGGACTGTCACATCCATTCTAATCTTCGTAAGAAAATACAGACTTTGTAACTTAGATGAACTGAGATAACTATGGTAGCTCTTAGCCCGCGCGGTATAAGCGCCTCAATCGAACAAAAAGGGGTATCTCATCGTGTCGCAGAGAATACCAATATCGTTCAAAGCACTCGTTTTCCATCAAATAAATACCAATAACCTCGTTTCACGCAAATGTATTCATGAATAGACAATGCTGCTAGTAAATTCACACCTAAAGCTGAATATGGTAAATGGGCGGGCGGGTAATGGATCGCACGCTTATTACTTGCATATTTACTTGCTTACAAATTCACAAATGTACGTAACTTTGAAATTAAACAAAGTCAAAGATACATGCCCGCACTGGGAATCGAACCGGGTACCTCTTACTTCAGAGTCTACTGTTCTACCCACTAGACCACCACCGACCACCACTCGCTTGCGGTGAAGGAAAACATCGTGAGGAAACCCGCGGCTCAGTTGGCTCCACACGTATTGACCTGTCTTTCCTGTGGGCTTGGTCGACTAAGCTGTCAGGATGGTATAGGTGCTGGGCAAGCCTACTCCATCTAAAACAATGTCCCAGGCACTGCAGTGCCGAGTGGTCTCTTCACCTATCTAGTGTGAGTGAAGGTGCCACTGGACGCTGTTTAAATCATCTCATTACGTAGATGCAAAGGCCTTAGTTTACTTGCTTAGCCAACTTCTTCTTCTTCTTAATCGATTCCTCATGGCTGAGGATCACGATCATGTCATACTCGCTTCCATTGGGGGGTCTTCCGTTATATGGACTGCCCGGTGAACTTTTCCTCCAGCCTCTGCCCTTATCGCATCAGACCATCTAGTTGGTGCCCATCCCCTGGCGCGTTTACCTGGTGAATACCTGCCCCAATAATCGTATATTGAGCTTCTCTAGACTATGCCTGGGCGAGCGTATTAGGTATGTGTCGAAAAAAGCTGAGGGTCTTAGCCAACTTATGATCGCACAAATATTGCTTTTCTGACTCACCAGGTTCACCAGCAGGGTCATCCGACCAGCAGCCCGATGGTCGGATGTCATCGTTGTGTCGGCGGAGGGTCCATGGATGCGGATGGCGAGGGGCCGTGAGAGGTGGCGTGAGGGGAAAAAGCCTATACCCAGCAGTGGGTAGAGGTGGGCTGATGATGATGATGATGATGGGGTTCACAGAGTGCAGTTTCGGCGCAGGTGCTAAAGGTGTTCATCTGGATCAAGGGCCGGGCGGATTTTCCGGTTCAGTTTACCTATCCTATACCTTCCACTCAGCTAAGCCCACAGCAGTGAAAATGGCAATATTGACATAGTGTGGTTGTACGGTCCAACACCGTACATAGGTACATAGGTCGCGTGTTGCTGACATTGTATTGTGCAGCACACGCGCACCTAAACTCTACTCTAGAGTCGGCTTTAGCCACTCGCCCAGACTACACTACTGCCCTGCTCTTACAGTGGTATTGCTCCAAAAAAATACAAACGTACGTTACTTTGTAATAAATTAAAGCTTAGCTACATGCCCGCACCGGGATTTGAACCTGGGGCCTTAGTCTGTAAGGCAATGGTGACTCGATAGGCTCCCAGTAGAAGGACAAAACCAGGTTTTCCACGTTTTCCTCCTACAACCAGCGAACTTTATCCTCTAGAATTAGAATCAGAATATTCTTTTCTGTAAGTAGAAAAACATTAAAAGGGCAGACAGCATTAATAAATCGTAATTGAAGCCTACAACTGGGAGTCTTCACTTTTAATGATTCGCGATATTTAAACATTATTGTATTCGAAACGGGTCGAATCGCGATTGGTTTAAATCGGGATAAATAAGGTAATTAATTTGCCTAAAAACCAATCGCGATTCGACCCGTTTCGAATACAATAACTGGGAGTCTATCGAGGTACTACTGGGACGTCACGCATGTATGTACACCGTATCAAAACTAATGAAAAATTAAGGAGTTGAAACGTATCGGGTGTGAACGTATTACGGAAGCAAAGGTTGCGAAAAAAACAAAGTGAAACTAGGAAAGATTTCAAAGTTGAAAACTAGAGGCTAGAATGCTCGGCTAAGTTTCAAAGTTTCATTCGAGGATTTGTGGACTCTAACTCGTACCTGCCCAAATGAAAAAGCTACACGGAACTAAGACCGATAATTTACCGAGATTTCAGTGAACTTATTCGGCAAAACAGCAAAAATTAAGAGTCGAGGCAGGTTTTAAGTAATATGCATTTTCACGGACCTTAATTTCCGCAGCATTAAATAGCTTACAGCCACATAGAAGAGACGTGGGACGAGGACGCGGCGCGGACGTGACTTTTGTATTCGTTTTGCTTTTTCCGCGCCCCGTCTCTACTGTGTGTCTTGCGTCGCGTCGCTTCTATACTTTATATGACAGTAATATGATAGTGACGTGGCGTCCACGTCGAGTCTTCGTCCCACGTCTCTTCTGTGTGTGGTGCCTTGGATGGCGTTTAAACTGCAGTGACATTATTGTAAACTGCACTGAATGCACTTCAAGTGCACACTGAAACTAGTGGTTTGTTTTGATTAACTAGTGTTCGTTCTGTAAGTTCTGTAACCGAACACCATTTTAATATTTGGTCTGTTCGGTTCTTGCCCCCTTTCTGCGTTTGCCTCCTTCATAGCAATTAAGTTGAGGTAGCGTTACACAAGAAGGTAGGTATGATGTACCGTCACGAGGTCACGTCATGTGGCATGCATGATACGGCAATGGAAAATACCGCAACTACAAGCGGCAAAGTGTGAAGGGAGCCGATGTTATCTTTTCTGTCACCATCACCGACAAAATCAGAATGTTTTAATCGTCCTATCGCGTGTCCAAGTGTCCAATATCGGACCGGCAGTTTTTATGTAAATAAAAGCTTAAACGGAGATGAATTTTAATGAGGCTGGCCGGTTTTGTTTACTGAATTGAGTTTTTGTTTCATGCGGGTCCAAGGCTAAACGTAATTTACAGGTTTTGAAATCATCGGTTTCAGACCTTGCTAGGTAGTTTTTCTGTCCATTCGTCAATCCGTCAAAGTCAATGTGTAAAAATTATATTTAAATACTAACGTCTATCTAAGCTTCCGTATAAGAAGCAATGCATCCAAGAGATACGGCCACTTGATGCTCGGAATCTGACTCGACATCTAAAATATTGGCATGAAACAAAATCTCTCTTGTGTAAAGGAAAGGAAACCGCGTGCTCAATTCTCTTGTGCAATACCGTTCGTTTTTGCTTGATTAGGATTACAATCAACCTGACTAGTACCTCAGAGATAAAACCTTACCAACGCCCAAATCTATATTTAATGTAGGAGCCCATTTCCAAAAACCGATAGGTACCTAGGTACCTAATAAAGATTTCGATTATTCCGGGTCATGAAAGTTCTGAAGTTATTCTATAAATAACACGAACTAGCTTTCGCACTCAGTTCCTTTGCGAGATAATATTTGGATTACCGTTTTAGGTGACTCCCAACTGATTCTACTCAACCATTCCAGTAGCATGGAACTTTTATCCATCTATTTATCCCGCCCATCAGTGGAGCCCACTGCTGGGCATAGGTCTCTTCCTTTTTACGCAGACCCCCTTGGTCGAATGCCAATCTCTCCATTGTCCTCCTGTTGCTTTGAGAATATCATTGACCTATCGAGCTTTAGGTCTGCCCACCGACCGTCGTCATCGACCCTTGGAATAGAAGTTGGCAAAGACAATATACAGGGTGGCCCAAACATAGACGTCAAGCGAGAAAATCTTGATAGCTTTCACCGAGGCCTACACGAATCACCCCCATGTATGATCAGCCATTTTTTGTCGTTTAGAGGATATGAAGGTTTTTTTGAAAAAAAAATTACCTAGCGTAGGATTTTATTATGTAACTTGTTTTTCTTTTGACTTTTCAGAGATATTTTTTATTGGACTAGCTATGGACTTTTAGAAGATACCGCAATTTTGATCCAAACTTCAAAGTTGTGGTTTTTGAGAAAACATCACTGAAATTGTTAGTATGAAGAAAAAATTAAGTAGGGGTCTGAAGGACTTTTTGCTGATTTCAAAAACTTCCCCAAAGCCTTAGTCCTCAGAATAGTACAAAAAACCTGTCACTTTATGGGACTTTTATTCAAGTAATTCGCGATCAAAGTTGAAAAACTGGAGTTGGAAGAAAATTCTTTTCCATTATTTTTTATTTTTTATTTTTGTACATTCGGACAAAAAACATTTATCTTATAAATAGCTTCACTAACAAGAAATGACAAAATAAAACAGTCGTTCAAACGCCTACTTAAAGGTTTTATTAACTGTAGATAAAGCTGAAATGAATTTTAAAGCTTCACCCTCTAAACTTTAATATAACTTACCTGATATCAGGTTTATAATCACCTTCTCGAGGAGCTCACAAAACTTGTTAGAGTAAAGACTTGTTAAAGTACCTAAATAAAATCTAATAATGATTAGGTTTTACCTTTGAAATCTTGCCAAAGATGCATTATTTGTGTCACGCAATTCTTGCAGTGATAATCTGAACCAAGCTGCCAACTTCAACAGTTGCATTTACTGCTGACTACCATACCATGCAGCGACTGCATGCAGTTGGCCGCAACTGCATGACTTCATGACAAGCAGCATTTGTGCAGTCGGCAGCGGCTGCATGCCGCGGCGCTTGGAAGTTATACAATGGAAATACATGCAAACCAGTCATGCAGTTGCAGCCACTTGCATGCAGTCGCTGCACGTGCTGCATTCAGTTATTTGCTATTTACAGCTAGCTTCGGAAAAAAATCACAAAAATTTAATATGAGATTAAAAAATCGATTTAAAATATTTACCTGGCATGGGATAGCTTTATAAAAAAAACGAAAAGTAAGGTAGTTTTCACCACAATTCTAAAAATAATGTTTACTTAATAATAACATACACACAATAACAAGAAAGTCGGCGAACTCGTATTAGGGCAGAACCTTGCGCCTGTCAGCTTTCCATCTGCGATAATTAGCACAATATCAGAAAGGTTGAGTGTAAGAAAAAGCTGCCTAGCAACTTAAAATAGAAAGGGCAAGAAGTCGCGGTGTATGAAAAAAGGAATCGAACATTCTACCGCGTCCGGCAAAAAAGATCTGCGGAGTCTACCGGCTAAGACGAAGCCGATTACCATTGGCGAAAATCGAAGTTCGATTTATGAAAAATTAACTGGGTGGCAGTAAGTGTAGGATGAATGCATGAATAGCACAAAGTTTTTTGTTTTTTTAATCCATTTTTTTATTGACTATATTTCTATTAATTCATTGCTCTTTTAAAATATTTAGAATATAACTAAATTTTTGTGACTGGTTAGATTATTTAATTTTATTGTAAATTTGAGACATGCATTAACGATTGATTTTTAATTATTGTGTGTACTTAGCTGATACCTACATTATATTTGTACGCCGGAAGGCAAAATGTGGAGAACTCTTGAAACATTTTTACACCCACCTGTGTTGTACCCACATTCAACAAATAAATTATTTTGTTTTTTGTTTTTTTTTTTATATATAAACTGGGTGGCAGTACATTTTTCAAAAATAGAACTCCGATTTTCGCCAATGGTAATCGGCTTTGTCTTAGCCGGTAGACCCCCAGCCTAGAAGCTGGGGCCTTGTATGTAAGACAAATATTGGTCAACTCTCCAGCTCTTACTATCAAGTGAACTTTTTGTTCATATCCTGTGGTGCACACATTTGTATCGTTCTTTTCTTTGCGAAGGTAGATACCTGATTTCATGAGATATTCTTCTTTTTAAGTTAGTTTAAGTATAAAAGGGTTTCTCATCATGAGACGTCTTCAAATTATTTATTGTGGTGCGAGAAAATCCTCCCTTAGGATTGTAAAACTTAGGGTAGACGATTTTGAAAAAGGTTAGGTGACTTGCATAAGTTACGAGAAAAGTAGTTTTTTTTTTAGTTATGGCTGTGATTGTATTTTTTTTGTGTTTTTCTCAGCAAACCCTTTTATTTGATACCCTACCCTTATCAAGGGGTGCACATAAAAATACTCGTCCGCCATCTGGACCGTCAGCCATATTGGATTTAGAATGACGTCACTTAATATAACCATGCAATTAGTGAGAATAGGGTCTAATGTCATCCAAACTAAAGGTGAATGCAAAATTTCAAAGTTGCAAGTTTTGACATACACCCTTACATATGTACATACTGTAGCACTTGTGTGCTATCCCTAGCTATAACTCTATCAATTAAACTCGAACTTCCGAAATTCCTATTTATTATTTAAGTTAAAATATACAATTTCGTCTGCACCCGACGGCGGATCTCGTCTCAGTCTCTACTTGACAATCTTATTTACAGCCTTCCAACATATAATTTTAAACAGCCTACCTAATTCAAATATTATCATCAGCCAGTAGTCCAACGGAGGTTACATCATTACATCTTCCCCCTTCTAGTTCATTAAATTTTGATAGTAATCAAAATTTAATCAACTGTGGTCGGTCTTGAACATCTCTAAAATCAAAATTAGACAGGAATCTTAACTATCTAACTATACATCAATAAACAACTTAAATATTTCAATTAAATAATAGTACAACACTTCACTGTCACTTCACTATCACCATCCCTAAATACCTGCCTCCCTACTCATAAAATGCGAGAATACTACCCTGAATTCGTATAATACAATCTGGCAAAGCTGGTTAATAATCCGGCTGAGTTAAAATTGGATACTCCAAGCCATCATAATTTACAAGCGAGGCCCAAAGATTACTCGACTTCATTCGATACTATTCCGCCCTTACATAATTGGGCTACCCAATCGTCGACATAAAATATAAAAAACCTGCGCTATTAACAGTTGGGACCTCGGCACTATGTCAGTCAGACCCACCAAAAGCAACCAACTTCCCCATCAAGCTATACTTCTATCTGAGGGGTAAGTCCATCCGACTCATGCCAGTGTCTCCCCTGTCTCCCTTCCTATCCACATAAATGTCGGCCTCGTAACGTATGGCTGTTGGAGTATCCGTCGACACGCATCGGACACGCTGCTGCCGGCAGCTCTCCGATCCAGGTCAACCATCCTCAGCCTCGCTGCACTCTGCAGCTGCAAGCTTTGCCGCCTCAGGTAGTATTCCCCCGTCCAAACCGCACATGAAAATATTTACAAGCATTAATAATCTATATTATACATCATTGCAACAACAATCTACCTAACTATCTTTCATAGAAGAGTCTCTTTCTTTCCTTCATACTGTCTTTTCTTTTCTTAAACTACTGGATTATCTTTTCCTTCCACTTTATCACTTCACCAACCAACAGGGATCTCTGTCTATCTATTTTTAAGGGACCCTTGAACTTCCAGCACCTACTTTGATAGCCGTTGATCGTTTCCCCCGCGATCTCTCGTTCACATTTATAACGCGGTCGCGTTTTATACTTTGACTTCTTCTTCTTCATTGCCACCTTAGGCTTCTTTTTAACCCATCGCGCCTTGCCTCCTTTAAACCGCTCCGAAAATCTTTTCCGCAGTGCACAAAAATCAACTGTTGTGCCAACAGCTGTCATGAAAATATTTTTGTTCAAACTGTCATCAAGCTTGACACTGACACTAGATGTCAACTCTCTGAACTGTACCTTCTTCAAAACCTCCTCTGACTCGAGCAAGATATCATTTACCTCTGCTTCCGTTGTCGATAGTTTTATCAGACAACTCGTCAGCTGTCGACCTCCTTCAAAACTGACATGACAGTTTTTTATTATGATTTTGTCACCGACTAAAATTGCTGCATCGTTTTCCTGCAGAAAATCCCGTCCCAGGACCACATCGTGTTGCATGCCCTCAATAACATAAAGTTCACACGGGAATACACGGGCACTTATTATTAAATTCGCCAATAGCTTTCCTGCTACCTGTAGGGAACCACCACCAGCTGCTCTCAGCACCACATCATTTGCTGCTTCTATTTTCTTATGCGTGGAAGCGGCCACACTCGTTGACACGCAGGAGACAGCAGCTCCCGTGTCTATCAGAGCTAAAATCTCTCGTCCATCTGCCAATTCTACCTTAATAATCGGATTTGACCCACCAGATACTCCTTTTTCATCATCCATCAACTTCATCATTGGGACATCCTTCTCGATGGCCATCACATTGTCATTGATGCAGTCTGCAGTTTCTTTACTCAGATCCGGTGGCATTGGCTGCTGCCATCGATCCTCCACTCCTATCATCTGCAATTCGTTATCATAGTTACAGCGAGCCGAATAATTATAACCGCTCGAAACAAACGGGTCTTTCACTACGCAATATTGCAGATTAACTGGCAGATTCACCACTTTGAGTGCTTCTAGGGTTCTGTAAACACCTCTGAGCTGGCATATCGTTTCTTTAAGTTCTCGTTTGCTGCTAAACAGCCTACAAGCAATCGCATTTTTAAACGGTGACCGCACCGATCGCAAGAACTGCTCTATGAACATAGGTTCATCTATCTTGGCTTTCTTGGCCAACTCACTTAATCGGTAGAAAAATGATAACACATCTTCACCAACTTCTTGTTTTGCATCAAAAAACAAGGCCAGATAATTGAAGTTTGGCGGAAACTCAGCCCTCAACTTCTCTTCCACCTCAACAAAGGTCGCTGTCGACCCTACTATTTCTTTATAATATATTAGTGCAGGCCCTGCTAAATAAGCTGCTACATTTATTCTTCTCTCTCCATCTGACCACTTATTTACGGTCGCAACGACTTTAAATTGATCTATGAAGTCGTCTATGTCGGCGGAGAACCCGTCGAAGGTCGATGCCATGGTTTGCTATGCATAAACCCAATAACATCGACTAGCTCACTCTTTATAAAAACATCAACCACTTAGCTTCATTCGTGTGTGCCGTCCTCCTTGGCACATATAATGATTCTCCCTCCTCTCTCAAAGGGCAACGGAGGTTACATCATTACAATACAAACATTGCAAGTTAAATACTACTAAGGTCTTTGCATCTACGTAATGAGATGATTTATACAGCGTCCAGTGGCACCTTCACTCACACTAGATAGGTGAAGAGACCACTCGGCGCTGCAGTGCCTGGGACATTGTTTTTTTTAGAAAACGGTGCTGGGCAAGCCTACTCCATCTAAGTTAAATAAAAGCTTTAAAAATAGACAAATGGATACATAAAAAAAACACGAGAATAGATTCAGCAATCAAGCACTTATTTCTATGGGTAATAAAAATAAAATAAAATAAAATAAATTTATTGCATACCGTAATAGGGCTTATGTCCGATTTCACCAACTATACCTAATTTTTAAGAACTTTTTTGACTTTTTTAAGAAGTCCTTAACGTTATTTTGTTTCCAAAAATTATGCTAAGGACTTCTTAAAAAAGTTAAGAAGTTCTTAAAAATTAAGTAAAGTTGGTGAAATCGGGCATTATTTTATTTTATTTTTCAAAACAGCGCCACAACGTCTGTTAGATCGTGTGATTTGAGACTTAGGCCGAGACAAGTAATGAAAGATACTGTCTTGCTAGCCAGACAGACAAATTATTTTGTTCTTTAGGAAATTATAGCTACAAACCACAGGCGTTCAGCGTTTTTGCCAGCGAACGAATCATCTAGAATTAGGATCAGAATATTCTTTGCTGTATTAGAAAAACACTAAAAGGACAGACAGCATTAATAAATCGTAATAAGAGCCTATCGAGCCACCATGGCGTCACAGACTCAAGCCCATAAATCAAGCCCGCTGCTGCTTCTAGGTACCTTTTATACGCCAATCGCCTGGTTCCAAAGCCAACACCTATAGGAAATCAATTTCACCACTTTTTGTTTTTTTCTAAAGCACTGCTAGGGAACATTATAAAGATTTTAACAATGTTTTTTTATAATGTAGAGCGCCTGCACCCTGCACGGTATGCAATAGGTTGCGGTTTTAATTTTTTTTTTATAAAATCATTATCAATAAAATTTGTTATTACCCCTGCATAAAACCCCGAGTGAGTGAGTGCCAAAGAATAAGCAACTCTGTTCCAAGAAACCGAAACTGATAATGTAGTGGTGGCTGGCGTAGCATGCTTTTGCGCCACGAAAATGCTCATTCCGAGACTGTTTGCTTCCTGTTGCTCTCATCGACGACGCCAGGCCCCTGTTGCACGAACGTGACAACGACAGGTGACAGGCGACAGGTGACAATCCGACAATTTGACAAGTTTCTGTTGCACAAAGATTTCGAGCGACAAATAAGTCAATGTGGAAAATTGACAAATTTGTCGAATTGTCGCGACAACTTGACATATTGCTGTTGCACAAAAGATTTTACGCGACAGGCAAAAAGTGACAAATTGTCGTAAAAACTTGTCGGATTTGCTTTGTGCAACTATAAATTAATTATTGTCAAGACGACTCGACATATTTGTCAAATTGTCAGACAATTCCGACAGGTGACTATGCAAATGTCGAGAGCTGACAAGTTTGTCGAATACAATTGTCTGTGAATCCTACCATCTCAAGTCCTGACAATTTGTCAATAATTCACCTGTCGCAGTCTGACTTATTTGTAATGTTTGTGCAACACCATTTACTTGACAATCCGACAAATAAGTCAATTTTCGACAAATAAGTCGACTTGTCGCGTACGTGCAACAGGGCCCAGGTTTTTAGGGCTTCCATTTCAGTGTTATTTTTGAGGGGTGGTTTACGGGTCTTCGCACAGTATGACATAATCCAACATCTATAAAGCTTCTAATATCTATAAAGCTTCAAGCTACAAAATAGTGGAAATCGTATCATTAATAAATTATTATTCCACGGCCAATTTTCCGGGCCCAAATATCACTCGCGCGGCGCGAAACCGATACGTAAGTAATTATCGCACTCGCTTTTCGGTATAATATTCGTAATTAAAATCGAAACGTAATTGGTTTCCCACGAGCGCGCACGGCTGCTAATGTGCTTCTAATGGGACTCGATCATTGCGCTCTGAATATTGTAGGATAATCTGCCCCTCTACCCTGACGCATTTTTCTAATACGGCTCAATTGACGAAAGTTTGATTAACGATATCGGTAATCGAATCTCGAGTCTGAAGAGGAAATGGGCAGGACACCTGGTGAGGAGGGAAGATGGCCGGTGGACAAAGGCAGTGACAGAGTGGCGGCCGAGAACTGGACGAGAATCAGTCGGAAAATCAGCAGCCCGATGGTCGGACGACATTGTCGCAGCGGCGGAGGGTCCATGGATGCGGATGGCTAGGGACCGTGAGAGGTGACGCGAGGGGGAAAAGGCCTATACCCAACAGTGGGCACAGATGGGCTGATGATGATGATGATGATGGCGCAATTTCCAATTTTTTATTTTACATTACATATTACAAAGTATTTAAAATCAAAGCATTACTATGCGAATTCAAAGAGAAATTAATTTTAAAACTTTTTCAATTTGATCGCAATAGCGTCAAGGGTAACCCCCCTGTGCAGTGTGCAGGCGTAGGAAGGAGCATCGATAATAATGAGCCGTTTTCACGGCTGTCAAATTAATTTTGCTTTTTCTGACGATATTATTAATCTGTGTAAGCAAAATTTGACAGCCACAACCCGGTTCTTGTATGGCCAAGCCTATGAGCGCCATCTACCAAGGGCTTTGCATTCAGCTTTTAACTGTCAGTTGAAAACGGGCCATTAGATGGCTGATATAAAATACTACATAGTTTTGAAGAACGTCTGCCTCGGTGGTGGTGTTTTTATGAGTTTGGGCCGGGTTTAAAATTCAGGACACTCCATAAACACGAAAAAGCTTCAGAAGCTTCAGATTGTGAAAGCGAAAGTGGAAGTAAAAACCATTTATTGCCAAGTTATATCTGTATAAGTACATAGGGTCGGGCATTTAAACATTATTATGGAGAGACTTGTTCGAAATTTGAAATTTGCCCAAACAAAATTTGAAAAAAAACCGTTTGTATGGGAAAACAGCCTCTGGGAAAAAAAGTCCCCAGCCATGAGGGAAAGAGATAGCGCTACCGATATAGCGGCGATAAAGAGATGAGATACTAAGGTACAAGAAATAACCTACCTACACCTTATGACGTTTCAAGATGGCGGCCGAGATATAGCTGTCAAAAGTTGACCAATTTTGTATGAAAATCCGCCCCTATACAAAACGTATGAAAGCTACGCCTTTTAGTCGGAACCGCATGAGAAATGTGCCTTTTCTACCCGACCGAAAGTAAAAAACGCTTTATTCTTGGGTACAGAGGCGGAGGCCGAAGGCCGACGCCGTATGAAACTTTGCGAGGCTGAAGGGCGAGCTCCGTTTAACAAGGCCGCAGGCCGAGTCCCGCGGAGAGCGAAGCTCGGAGCGGGCCCAACTCTCCCACCAGACGGTCAAACCCGCGAGGCCGAAAGCCTCGCCGTAGAAACTTAATGCGAGGCCGAAGGCCGAGCCGAGTCGAGCGAGGCCAACGGCCGAGCCCCGCGTAGAGCGAAGCTCGGAGCGGCAGGACTATTCTCCCACGCATCGTCCACCCCCCCGCGAGGCCGAAGGCCGAGCGGTTGCTCTTGCTCGGCGAAGCGAGGCGAAGCCAAGCCGGGGGTTGGCACGCGTAGCGTGCAGGGCGCGTAGCCACCTAGTGTAATTTTATATACCTAGTAGATGAGTAGATGCTTTAAAATAGGTATATAACTTAGGTTAAAGAAACCTGGCAAGCGGTCTGCGCTCCGCGTGTGCTGTTTTGTAGCTCTGTTTTGTAGATTGTAGGTACTTTCTACCACATTTACTACCAATACCACAACAGAGAACAAAACTAATAACACTAGAACCAGAGCTACAAACTACACCCGACGTAAAATGATTTGTATAACAAGCCAGACCGGCAAGAAATAAAATAAAGGTTCCCGTCCGCTTCTGACAAACTGCCAGCCGCAAACCAAAGACATGTGAAGCCTATCTCAGCGATAGCGAACTGGGACGGACGAGGGACCTAAAACAGAGGGGAAAGACTAGAAGCTTCACCGCAGTAATGAGTCGCTTTCAAAGCACAAATCTAAAGCACTTCATAGATGGCGTTCACAGGCGTGGCCATAGAGGTACCGGAACGCGACTGTCGACATTTTAGATGTCTGTATACCTACATTATGGTTTGAATTTGACTCTAAATTGACTCTACCACGCTAGGCAGAAAAATAAGTTAAATTACTCCTCCTTTTTGAAGTCGGTAAATAATTATTCACTCTGTTGAAGATAAATGTTGAAGACATTTCATATTATGTGTTATTTCAAACTCCCTCAGTGAATGAGCCGTTTTCAATTAACAAATTCAAAGCAGTTCATAGATGGCGTAATACGGCTGTGAAATTTCGCTTAGCACAGATAAATTTTGACAGCCTTATTTCAGTTCTTCTATGGCCACGCTTGTAGGCGCCATCTATGAAATGCTTTTGTGTGTGATTTGTGCTGAAAACGGCTCATCGAGAATTATAACTATATTATTACTATAGACATCTGTACAAAGTTCTACAAAGATCTTTACTCTGATCCTACAAAAACTAATAGTAATATTTACTCTCCCCTTGATATTAACCAAATTTCACCTATTACCGGTTTCGAGGTACACCTGGCTCTCAAGAGTATGAAGTACCACAAGAGTCCAGGAGAGGATGGCATCACTACAGAGGCACTAAAAATTGGTAAACACACCTTGTTACCCCGACTAGCAAACCTGTGCAACGCCATTCTCTATACCGGGAAACTCCCGGATAAGATCTGTCATTCGAACATCATTCTCCTCCACAAGAAAGGCAATAAAAGTGACATAGGAAACTATCGGCCAATTAGTTTAATTTCACATATTTATAAAATTCTAATAATAATAGTTCAAAACCGTATAGCCCAACAACTTGACTCCCAGCAGCCACCAGAGCAGGCGGGCTTCCGTCCTGGCTTTTCAACTACAGATCACCTTCATACTCTTAACCAAATCATTGAGAAGGTCAACGAGTACAACATACCTCTCTATGTTGCATTCGTTGACTATTCAAAAGCGTTTGACAGTCTCTCCCATAAATCAATTTTCACCGCACTCCATAGCCAAAATATAGAACCCTCCTACATCAATCTCTTAGAACATATTTACAACAGTAGCACAGCTGACATTAAATTGCATAAGCCTGGTCCATCTTTTCACATCGAAAGAGGAGTAAAACAGGGAGACCCGTTGTCTCCGAAACTTTTCACTAGCACCTTAGAAGAAGTTTTCAAGAGTCTGGCGGTGCCGTGGAACAACAGTGGCATTGACATCGGTGGCAGGAAGAAGCTCACAAACCTCCGCTTCGCCGATGACATTGTCCTGTTTGCCCCAACGGCTCCAGCACTTCAGCAAATGCTACAAGACCTTAGCACCGCAAGCCTTGAGGTTGGACTGAAGATGAATAGGTCAAAGACTCAGTGTATGTCTAATAGCACGAAACGTAGGGTCGAGGTAGATGGGCAGGAGATACAATACGTTGACGAGTATACTTACTTGGGCCAGATAGTTTCCTTCGAAAACAGGCAGGATAGAGAGATCGATCGTCGTATCGACAATGCCTGGAAGAGCTACTGGTCCATGAAAGAGCTAATGAAGGGCAATCTTCCACTTGCCCTGAAGCGTAAACTCGTCGACATGTGCATCCTGCCTATCCTAACCTACGGTGCTCAAACCTGGTCTTTGACTGAAATTCAGAAGTCCAAACTCAAGGTTTGCCAACGTGCGATGGAGCGCAGCTTATTGGGTTTTAAACGGATTGACCGCATCCGAAACACCACGTTGCGCTCGAAAACCAAAATCGCCGATGTTGGAGTTGCGACTGCCAAGCTAAAGTGGAACTGGGCTGGTCACATAAGCCGCATGGGTCCAGATAGATGGGCGAAAATCGCCACTGACTGGTTGCCTCAAAATGGACACCGGCGCCGTGGCAGGCCAAGGCGGAGATGGCGGGACGATCTCGAAACCTTTTTACCGGGGTGGCAAGAGGTGGCCCCAGATAGAAAAGTGTGGAGGACACAAGGGGAGGCCTTTGCCCAGCAGTGGGACACAATACAGGCTACATTAAGTTGAAAAAATTAACTCGGGACAGGACTTGAACCTGCAACCTCTCGCATACCGTGCACCATGCTCAATTGGTAGAGCGCCTGCACGGTATGCGAGAGGTTGCGGGTTCAAGTCCTGTCCCGAGTGAATTTTTTCAACTTATTATAAATGTTTAAATTATTCCCTAGCACGGGTTAGTGCTTTAGAAAAAACAAAAAGTATATTATTACTAAGTAAATACTTTAGGTATCGTTCAGTCACGTTCTTTTGTGAGAAATCGGCAGAGACAGAACGATACTTAAGTGCTTGCTTAGCGAATATCTCAATTCAGAAATCGGCAGTCAGTGAATCTGTGCTTCTAGAAGGAGCTAGTACATCCCTAAGACGCTCTCAAGGCTGACAGCCTACTTTAGGAGTTTAGATTTTCCGCTCAGCAGGGCAGCTTCTTTGCTATCTTGCGGTCTTGTGGTAAATACGGGTCCTTACGTAAATAGCAGATAAGTCATTCTTTAACGTTGTTGATAGCCCTTTTCACACTTAGGTACAAGAAACTTACTGCCGATTTCTGAATTGAGAAATCCGCTAAGCAAGCACTTAAGTATCGTTCTGTCTCTGCAGATTTCTGACAAAAGAACGTGACAGAACGATACGTTTTTTTTATTTGGGTACTTGTACTACTATTTGTTGATTTAGGTACTTAGTACAATTCTCAATGGGGGATTTTCTGACAGCTCATAATTTGTAGTTCCAAATTTGTAACTAGATGTCACTATTTCTTTTTTTTATGCCAGTTCGCGCTCGTTGGCCTTCGTAGATATGGCCATGTCCAAATGCATTTTTAGGTATTAGTGGTGGAGTAAAATGAAGTGTTTCCGGTTTTACCATTCACTCATACAATAAAAATAACAAAGTCGTGCACTTTTTCAAGTACCAAAATGAAATGACGTCTACGACGATGAAAGATGAAGTCACAGAGCAATGAAGTGAAGAAGACTTTTCTCTTTTGTAAGCACAAATATTTACTCGTGTTGGGTCAGCGCCATCTTTTAGAACTATTTAAAAAATTTTTTTAGTTGTCAGAAAATCCCCCATTTGGAAACCGGGCAGACTGTCAAATGACGTAGATTAAAAACTTAGTTCTTAAGACGCCGTACGTCTCACAACTAGCGCCGCTAATGGAAAAAAATCACATCTTTTTTTGGATGCGTTTTTAGCAAAAAACGCTCCTGCGATTTCTCAACGCGAGGCTTACCTATTTTTAGGACCTAAGGTTTGGATTCCAGGATTGGATTTCCTACGAATGCAATCGATTCTCGCCAAAAGTGGCCACTTTTGGCGAGAATCGATTGCATTCTTAAGTTCTAGGATCTGGAATCCAAACCTTAGGTCCTAAAAATAGTTTAATTGGCGGCAAAATGCGGTCCAAAAAGCGCAGCAACTCCAAAGCCACAAAAAAAACCGCCCGCTGCGTAACCAAATTCAACGTCGATAAAAGTTTTTTCTTCATTTTAGGGTTCCGTACCCGAACGGTTTGTTGTTATGTGTAAGTATGTTATAGTATTACATAATTTGCTTTTTTGCCTGGTCGTTTTTATATGAAACTAGCTTTTGCCCGCGACTTCGTCCGCGCAGAATTATTTTTTTTCTTGCAGAATAACAAAACAATATACAAAAGGGTCAAGCGCGAGTTGGACCCCCGCATCGAGGGCCCGTGCAACCAGATTTTTCAAAATTGAACTGCGTTACGGAACCCTCAGTGCGCGAGTCCACCTCGCACTTAGGCGTTGTTTTTTTTGTTTTCAAAAGCCGCTCCAAACAAACTGCCTGCGCCGAGGTGAAAAACACTGGCCAGTTGTTGCGTGGCTCGTGGTGGAAAATTGATAATTGGTTGCATACAGGAAAAGGTTTTCGTGTCACCGAGGCTTTATCGCAGCACGCAGCCGCTTTGTTGCGGGAAACGTGCCCGTACATTGTTCTCTGAGGCACGCCAGCCAATGGGCATCGTCAAATTCTATTTTTTATTCTATAAATCGAAAATATAGACAAATATAAGAAACTAATTTGAATATTTTCTTAATTTTGTATGTTCATATTTTTTTATTAATTATTTAAAAATTTTAAAAGTATTGTGTATGACGTCACCCCTGGCATTATGTACTAAGTTCATTGCATTCATTCATGCTTTAAAAAAATAAAAATATGTTGAAGTTTGACAAATGTCAGTGTCAAGTCAACAAGAAGGTTATTTTCTCAGTCATTACATGACACCTTTGACAGTTGTTTTTTTAAATATTGTAGGCAATGGAACTACCGCATTAGAGGCTATGATGACGTCATCGAAAGAAAAATGAAGGAAACATTTTTGGCGATAAATATTAATAATCCGTTTTAATTTTACTTATTTAAACCCCTTATAGTAATCAGTATCCCTATTCCTCGAAATGGTTTTCAATTTACGACAATCGAATCCGATGCCTCACTGATCAACGCCCATTCCGTACAGTCGGCCACACGCTAGAATACCCCTTTTAGTTCGATTGACGCCCTTATGCCGCGCGCGGTAAGAACTGTCACGGGGTATCAGTGACTGTGGCCGACCGTTTCTGAATTGAGAATTTCACTAAGTAAATACTTAACTATCGTTATGTCACGCTTTTTTCTGAGAAGTTAGCAGAGACAGGGCGATACTTACGTATTTGCTTAGTGAATTTCTCAATTCAGAAATTGGCAATAAGTGTGGCATTTCAGTTCAAAATCAGGCTATTGACTTATCATGCAAGGTGTTAGTGAGCATAAAGTAGGCCTTCTAAGGATTTATGCAAGCCTTTAGCCTAGTAGTAGCCAAAAAAAAAATTAATACAAAAAAAAAACTTTTTTAATAAATCTACCTCTACGTCTGCCTGTCTGTGGCACCGTAGCTCCTAAACAGGTGAACCGATTTTCATACAGTTTTTTTAAAATGTAAGTTGCTTTTATAGCGAGTGTTTTTAGGTATGATTTATCAAAATCGGTTCAGCCGTTTATGAGGCATTATGCTGATTTGAAGCTAAAATGTTGGGGGTATTTTTTTATTTTTATTTATTCGTTTTTGTAAATAAATGCCAGTCAGAGTAGCTACCACGAGCTGTGACGGACGTCTGCCGGACGTCTGTCATGTATCCTAATACTATAGTAGTAAGGTTGTTTATCCAACTTATCAGTTTCAGTGACAGTGACAGTAAGCACTCGTGGTAGCTGCTCAGGATTGGACTCTTCTAGTTGTTTTTACTCTTTACAAACCGCTTTATCCATTAAACCGATATTTTTTAAGCCATCCCATTGTCACCCACCCACGCGCCGCGCCTAGGGTTACCATCTGTCCGGATAAGTCCGGACATGACCGGACTTTTAGACTCTTGTCCGGACTTAGTCCGGCCCTCTAATTTGTCCGGTTTTTTTTATTATATTAAATATGAGTAATAAAACTACATAATAAGTAATCTAATAGCAAATCGGTCTTTATCAACAACGAACTTCTTATTTATGAAAAAACTAAATATAAAATGTAAGTAACTGTAACTAAGTGGGTAATGTTTCCATTTTGTGACTAAATAGTCCAGACTTTTATCGAAATGTCCGGCTTTTTGCCAGGACTTTTCAAAATCCTAAATGGCAACCCTAGCCGCGCCGCACGCTACTATTATAGTCCGGACTTTTATTGAAATGTCCGGCTTTTTGCCAGGACTTTTGAAGTTCCTAAATGGTAACCCTAGCCGCGACGCACGCTTCTATTTATCATGCAGTGTGTTTGCACCCTTTGTGCGCGAGGTTGTATGCCGTCGATATATCATCTGTGAAACATTAGTAGCAGTATTGTTCCTTTCTTTTTGCAGCTCATGGCACCACCTATATGAAGAGATTATTAATGAGGTTCGTTAGATTGAAGATTAATTTATAAAGAAGAACGAACAAAAGAAAACATACAAACCTTAAATAAATATACATCAATAAACATGTCAATAAACATATTATTTAGATTTTTATTTTACATTTTTACGCCTAAACACACCCTCATACATAAAATGATGTTATGAACATAGGTACGAGTGAATTGGTCATAAAAGGGATCTGGCTCAGTATAAAGCTACGGGTCCTCTTAGTATAATCCGCACGGGATGAGAATGGGATGGAACCTTGTCAAAATGGGTAGGTACCCTAATCTACAGTTTCTGTTATTTCTCATATAAATTAATGTGAATGTGTATGTACCCGTTTCAATTGTTGTATTCATGTGTGTGTTGTGGTGTTTAAATAAATGATCATTCTATTCTATTCTATTCTATTCTTAAATCAATCGAAAATATCGTTATTTTACTTTGACAAGGTTGCTTCGACGCGAGTTTGCTTACCGCGCGCGTCTCAGTTTCAAAAGGTCGCATCCCATTCTCATCCCGCGCGGATTATATTCTGCCGGATCCTTGCCTCCCAGTTTATTAAAAACTTATCTTGAGAATCTTGAGATAATGTCCTAGGCACTGCAGCGTCACACATCTAGTGCCACTGGACGCTGCCATTACATGCAAAGGCCTAAGTTTTTTTTTTCTTGAGTAAGAACAGATTTTTACCGACTTTGACTTTTGTCCAGTAATCTGTTGGTCTATTGTTATTTTATAACAAATTCTTCGCTTAAAGCACAATCTTGAACATTTTATTTACCATTATTTTACTTAGGTACAGTCAACAGCACGTAGTCGCTGACACTTTCAAAACTCAAGAAAACTTATTTTTAGTTGTAAGCGTTACTAAAACTCTGCTAAAACTATATTCCCTGAGTCTGGTGGCACTAACCAAAACAACACCCTGTATAATGTTGTGCTGCAAATACCAACTTTTGCCCCGTAAACTTTGAATATTACAGTATTTACCTTGCATTTATACGGTTGCTCGAAACTGAAACCGCTTGCAAGCAAATACAGCAAGAGACTTACAAAGCCAACAAAGGAAAATTAATAGAGTACGGAATAGAAATAAGATAAGATAAGATAAGATAAAAAGTATTTATTTAAAAACCACACATAAATTATACAGACAGTTACAGTTTCAGAGATTGCAAAAAATGGTTAGAGTGCAGAACAGTAGGTAATGATTTTTCCGTTGGTCTCCACGCTAGATTTACATCTGTGTTGTGGAGGCCTAGATTGACGAAATTCTAAGTTAGGTTTAGATGGCGGGTCAACGCTGAGATTTAGTACAACCAATAGTGGTTCTTAAAGAAAAATGTTTATATAAAAAATAGAAAAAGAGATAAAGAACTAACAATAAAAGGCATCTAAGAGCTCAAACGTGTAGTGTGATGAGGAGTGAGAGGGTGTGTAAGTGAGGGGTATATGTAAGTGTGAGTGTGTCTGTGTGAGAGTCTGTGTGTGTGTGTGTGTGTGTGTGTAAGAGAGAAAGAGAGATATTTACTTTATTATGCTTAGGATGTTTTCAGTTTCATCGTAGCTTAAGCTATTGAGGTGCTTGAAAACCTTTTGCTTAGCTTCCTTGATCGTGCTGTTCCTGAGTTGACAGATTGGAAATAGTTTTTTGAAAAAGTAAGGCCCCAAGAAGTTGACAAAGCGTTGCGCGAAACAAGTATTGAGACTGGGGGCCGGGATTGTGACGACACGTTTGATTACTATGTTGTTATAATTAGGTGAGTTTATGAAGTTGATATAGCTGGAAATTACAGTTTGGTAGATAAATAATTGACGGATAGTGAGAACTTTGCTTTCTGAGTATAGCTGAAAAGTGGGGAATCTGAACGGTTTACTGTAGGTGACTTTTAGGATGGATCGTTGAGCCCTTTCTAATACCAGCAGGTGTGTCATTGCAGCTCCGCCCCAACAAGAGATGCAGTATGTGAGTACAGATTGGCAAAGCGCAGTGTATACCGTATTTAGATTTTTTTTATCATTGATGATGCGCACTTTTTTCATAACGTGGATGAGTTTTCTAGCTCTGGCTGAGAGAGAGGATATATGTAAAGCAAAGTCAAGTTTTTCATCCAGCAGGATACCTAAGTATTTAATGCTAGTAGAGCGGTGTATTTGGTCACAGGAACATATATTAGAGGAAGGATCGGGACAAGTGTGGATTTTTAAAGGGGGGGAATTTTCGGGCGCAGAAGCCTTGGTCTTAAAAAAGGTTAAGTACTTTGTCTTACTTGCATTCAGGGTAAGCAGGTTGTGATTTAACCAGTTAGCTACTGATGACATGCCTGATTCGGTCTGTTTTAGAACAGATTCCCAATTGGCTTCATGAAATATTATGGCCGTGTCATCTGCGTAACAAAAAACTTCAACATTGCTCATATTGCTTATGGCTGAACTGATATCATTAATGTATAAAATAAATAGAATGGGGCCAAGGATGCTACCCTGCGGAACACCAAATGAGAGAGGACGTGGATCGCTAATATTGTCTGTACCTATTTTGACAAGCTGTTGCCTGTTAGACAAATAACTGCGAAACCAGTCTAGACAGGGACCTCTAAAGCCATATCTTTGCAACTTTTCCAGAAGTATAGGAATAGACACCGTATCAAATGCTTTGGCTAAGTCTAGAAAGACCCCGATGCAGGGTCTTCCTTTATCCATTTGGGTGGTTAGGACATTTAGCAACGACGAGACAGCATTTTCCGTGGACTTACCCTGTCGGAATCCAAATTGTTTCGGGGATAGCAGGTTTTTGGTCTCAAGGAAGTGTACCATCCTTTTGTTCACAATTTTTTCTAGCACTTTAGAAAGGTTACTTAAGAGTGAAATTGGTCTATAGTTATTTGGAGTATCCTTGTCCCCACCCTTGTGAATAGGGATCACCGATGCAAGTTTCCAACAGGCCGGAAAGACCCCAGAGGCAAGGCTCAGATTGAATACATGCACAAGAGGGACTGTTAGGGAACTACATGCTGACTTTAGCAAGAGGTTAGTTATACCGTCAATTCCTGGTGCACTATTTACCTTGAGGTTACGGATCAGTCCTACAACTTCTTCCTTGTCAGTTGGTTCCATAAAAAATGAGTGGGGAGTTTGGTCTACGCTAATTTCAGCAGTAAGTTCTTGTTGCGATTTGTTTATGTTGCTTAGAATGGGGTTGGCAAGATTTGGACCTACAGAAGTAAAGAAGGTATTTGAGTCATTAAGAGTTGGGTCTGCAGCTAGGAGTTCCGATGATGAGTTTAATTTGGTAGGCATGTCGCATAAAGATTTTATAGTTTTCCATAAATTCTTGGGATTACTTTTATTGCATTCTATTTCATTATTGTAATAAGCAGCCTTTACTTTCTTTAACAATTCATTGCAAAAATTACGATAGCGATTGAATATTAGTTTAGCTACCGGGTCGTTGGGGTGTTTCTTTGACTTTGCGTGAAGTTTGTCTCTGTGTCTTATGCATCTTACAAGGCCAGTAGTGATCCAAGGTTTTAAAATTATTTTGGAGCTTGACGTTTTTACTTGGTGAGTGTGTTTTCTTATAGTATCACTTAATGAGTTAGATAGATTAGACGCAGCTTCATTCGGGTCTTCACTCAAAAGCACTGGTGACCAATCTAGAGTGTTAAGTTCGTTCACAATTGCCTCAAGGTCCATTTTTGAACGAAGTTTTTGTGGTAGAGACTTAAACCCACTATGACGCATGCCTAGCATGATGATACTGTGATCCGTAACATCATTTGAGCATATGATTGATTCAAATTTTTCTCTGTGGCTATTGCGGATGAAGTAATGGTCAAGACAGGAACTTCCCCGAGTAGGCTTGGAGATGGCAGGAATTAAGCTGTATTCGGCTAGTAGGCAGAGAAATTCGTTGCACCGATCACAGGTGTTATTTAATATGTCGACGTTTAAGTCCCCAGCTAGTACAATATTTGAATTTGGACTTAAAGTTGCGAGAACGTTATCGAGTGAAGCAAGGAAGTTGCTTAAGTCTTTGAAACTTGGAGATCTGTAGATGGACAAGAGAGTAATATCATTAGGAAATTGAAACATCAGACCTTCTGCATCTTCTAAGATGGGTTCGGTTACGGTGACGCTCCAGTCCACTCTGGTGAAGACGACGACCCCGCCGGCTTTGTTAATGAACTTGGAAGATTTAAAGAAATTGTATCTCGGTAGACTGTACATAGCATTGTTATCTTTACCCAACCAGCATTCTGTTAGTATTATCGCGTCAAATTCTATGTCAATACGATGAAGAGCAACGGTCAATGCATCAAAGTTATGGTTAATGCTTCTAATATTAAACGTAAGTATTTTGAAATGTTGCGAATTTGAAAACAATGTAACATTTTTGCAGGATTCAAGTGATTCTATCGAGTTGCATTGGACAGACCAACAGTTATCAATTTCTGTTGCAATGTCTAGATTAGCCATAGTCCTGGTAATAAAGATCTGTTATTAAGGTTTGTTGTGAATCCTGTAAAATGCCATTTAAAGCAACGAGTAAAGCGATTAAATCTGGAAGCGAAATAGAATGTACATTTAAGCATAGTGTTTCTTTGTCAATGTGAATGTGAATGTAGTGTGTGAGTACGTGTGAGTGTAAGTGTGTGTGAGTTAGAGTAATAAATGAGTAGTATTGCCATTGTGTGTGACGTGTGTTTTGTGTGAAAGTGAGTGAGGTATTGAGCTCTGGGTAATTATGAATAATAAGTAATAACGAATAATTACTATAAAAGAATGAGATCACAGTGACTAAGTAGTTCTGAATAAAAGGTGCTGTGAACATGTTAAGACATATTACTGCTGGCCACGTCAATCCCAGTACGTATTGGCGGACCGACATTACGGAGAAGTTCTTCTTCGTTGCGGATGTTAATTGCTGATTTCCCATCATCTTTTCGAACATGAATGGATCCATTTCTCGTCCAGCAATATTTAAAGCCATAGTGTTTCGATCGGTTTCTTGCCTCCCGAAATAACAGGCGAGTGTCCTTAGTAAGTCTTTCGTTGTAATATACTTTTGTCGGCGGTCCCTCAGTGATGTCATTGGACGAGATGTTTTTACGGGTTCTAGCAGCCTTCAGTAGTTCGTCTCTCTTGTTACGGCGCAGCAGTCTGACTACAATTGGTCTGGGAAAGTTGCCTGCAGACTCAAGTGGCTTTTTTCCTTTCGGGTGACGTGGTCCAGCACGAGTAATCCAGTCGATTTCCATCTCATCGAGCTTTACTCCGACTTTGCACGCTGCCACCATGACGATGTGCTGTAGATTTTCATTATTAGACTCTGTCAGGCCGACAATTTCAATCTCGTTAGAAAGGGCCAGCTGGTTTTGAAGAAGGGCCTGGTCTTCTAGTTGTTTGATGGTAGCCTTCAAACAGAGGATCTCGCTGTCACGCTCTAGCAGCTTCTTTTCCAAACTATCGAACCTTACGTTATTCTGCTCTGTCATAGCAATGAGCTGGGCCTGGATAGCGTTGTACTGCGCTGCCATGGAGGTGAGCTGCGCCTGGATATCTTCCTGAGAGCAGCTTATGTCATTCCGTAGTAGTTGGATCTCAGCAATAATGCCGGAGTTTGAGTCATCCTCGGGCGGAAGTTGGCCCGTCTTATTGCGGGAGGAGCCTCTCACAGTGACCTTTTCGTTGGTGGGCGAACGGGCTGTCCGCGGCATCTTGATATTATTTTCACGGTGAAATAGAAAACAAAACAAAAATAAAAAACAGACTGTCGAATTGCTGTTGTGGGTGGGGTTCGAACTCGGACCCCTTGCGCTGCCGAGCGTAGACAGTTACACAGCATAGGCTAGAGTGGCGTTTAGAATGTGTGCGAAATAGTAGGACACTTTCAGCGTAAAAAAAAACACAATACGGAGTTTTGGTGCCTAAATTTTGAGGTTAGTTTATGTTTCACGAATAACTTTGGACGCTTTGGACTGTTCTAGATGATCATCCGAGTC
The DNA here is from genome assembly GCA_949319315.1 of Zelleria hepariella. Lineage (NCBI taxonomy): Eukaryota > Metazoa > Arthropoda > Insecta > Lepidoptera > Yponomeutidae > Zelleria > Zelleria hepariella. The sequence continues at coordinate 1,052,098 of OX439382.1, read as the reverse complement.
CTTTGTTGGTTGAAGTTATGAGTACACTTATTCGCAGAGAGCTATTATTGTTTATTGTTTGGGTTAAAAGTAAACAAAGTTACTAGCCGGTTTTTTTATTTCACTACACAGAACTGCTTTAGGAAGTTGTATTGTCCACTGTATAATGTCTGTATGATGTTCACTCCACTGAGGAAATACAAAAGTGGCACTTTATCAAGGAAAACTAATTAAAATGAATTTATTTACACGGAGCGTTGACCGGGCGACCTGAACCGAGCGCGTACCCGCGTAACGACAGCAGGGTAGTAAACAAGACTTTTTGTTGTTTCTAAAGAACTAACCCGTGCTAGGATAGCTAGCACTAACATTTTAAACATTTATTAAAAGGTGCCTGCACAGTATGCAAGAGGTTGTGGGTTCAAGTCCTGTCCTGAGTGAATTTATTCAACTTTTAAACGTTTAAAAAAGACCGCACAGAAACTTCATTAAGCCGAAGGATTGAAAACGGTGGACGGTCGACGAATTGATAAACTTTCATTCAGCATAATTTATTGGAACTCTTTTTTTTACCACTTTCTCAAACTCAATGAATGCTCTAAAATAACAGCTACTAAATTTAAAATACCCCCAACATTTTAGCTTCTAATTCCGCATCAAAATCTTAAAGAGCTACGGGTGCCACAGACAGACTTCCCTCATACACACACCCTCTCACACACACCTTCACACACGCACCCTCACACACACCCTCACACACACACACCCTCTCACACACACCTTCACACACGCACCCTCACACACACCCTCACACACACACACACCCTCACACACACACACACCCTCTCACGTAGCGGTCAAATTTAAAACACACCTCTTTTTGGGTCGGAGGTTAAATGCAACTTCTAGTGTTAGTTGTATTCTGTGTTCCTCCCATATTCTAGGTATAACCAATGCCGAGTAGTAGGTAAGTGAAACCGCCAGGTCATTATAAAATGTGCAGTGCTTGCGTTTTGAGTAGCCAGCTATACTAGCAATACAAGGTGTTACAAAAGTACCTAACTCTTTTTACAGGGTAATAGCACCCGGTGATAGGGATCACTACCTAAATATTTTTTTCGCTCTATGACGTTCCGTTGATTTTTAAATTAATAAAATGTGAACGCTGTGGCGGGAGAAAAGTATTTTTAAATATTGTTTTCATTGACTTTCACAATGTTTTAACAACTCAAAGATATGCAAATGCACCTGCATCCACAAACATATTTTTAAAGAGCTACTACCAAAAACAAATAAGTTATGATTTTTTTTCAATTTTGAGGATATAAAATAAAATTCGTTTTTTTCAACTTTTTTTTACAAAATTGACAACCTGTTGACCAGTAGGTTACACCCTGTAAAAAGAGTTAGGATGTTTTGAAACACGTTGTATACAGAGGGCACTTTACAATTAATTCAACCAAGCGCACCGAGCAGGGTATCCGGTCCACTAGCACCGCCAATGAAAAAAGATCATAATTGAACGAGCGAGCGAAGCGAGCGAAGTTCTCCGAGTCTACTGGAACAATCCGGCGTTTGTATGTATGTATGTATGAATGATCGTTCGACGATAACTTGAGTAAATTTAGTCGGATCGTCATGAAATTTGGTAGGCGGGTAAATGAGGCAAAGATAATTTTTAAGTTCAAACATGAGCCAAATCAGTCGAGGGGTTGCTGAGATATGGGGTCGCGAGTTCATAGTTCGGGGCGAACCACTAGTATATTCTTTTTGGATGAGTTTTTTGCTAAAAACGGGCCGCCAAATGAGAATCCCTAAAGGCTAACTATTTTAGGACCTAAGGCCTAGATTCCTGATCCTAGAACCTACGAATAAATCCCGCACAGGAAAAAAGGCCACTTTTGACTTGTGCGGGATGATGTAAAAGCCTTGAGTACTACTTAAGTATTCATCATCAGCCTGTTTACACCCACTGCTGAGTAAAGGCCTCTTCATGCTCACGCCACCTCTCACGATCCTGTGCCAGACGCAACCACTGCTTTCCGGCTACTTGGGCTATGTCCATCGGACCATCTGGCTGGTGGTCTCCCAACCTATCTCTTCTATTTATGTATTAGTTAACATAAATCTTTGCTGCGTTCGAAACAGGGATCTCTCGATCGTGCAACCACTGACACTATGGTTGGATGGGCCCTTAGATCTTCGAAATATAATCGTTTGATAGCTCCCACGCAAATACCTATTCATTATTCACCATACCTTTTACTGAAAGGCCCACAAAGGCCGCTACACACAGCAGCATAAAATGTAAAACTTTTATGTGCGTAGTAAAAGTGAGATGTATGAATTAGGGTGGTATTAATAGTCGTCAGCTTAAGTTCGAGCCTACTTGAGTAGGTGATCTCAGAAAACAAAATCGCCGATTTGAGACCTTGGCTAATGTCAATGTCAAGCTCAAGCTAGTGACTATTAATACAACGAGTTACAAAACATCCTAATTTTTTTTTACAGGGTGTAACATACTGGTCAATAGGATGTCAATTCTGTTAAAAAAAGTTGAAAAAATCAATTTTTATTTTATAACCTCAAAGCTGAAATTTTTTCATAACTTTTTTGTTCTTGGTACTACCGAGCTCTTTAAAAATTTGTTTGTGGGTGTAGGTGCATTTGCAAAGGTTTGAGTTGTTAAAACATTGTGAAAGTCAATGAAAACATTATTTAAAAAATACTTTTCTCCCGCCACACCGCTCACATTTTATTAATTTAAAAATCAACGGAACATCGTAGAGCAAAAAAAAAAAAATTAGGTTGTGATCCCTATCACCGGGTGCTATTACCCTGTAAAAAGAGTTAGCATCTTTTGTAACACCTTGTATACTTGAGCTTGAGATTGACATAAGCCAAGCTCTCAAATCGTTGATTTTATTTTCTGAGATCATCTACTTGAGCTCGAGCTTGAGCTGACGACTATAAATGCCAAGCCTTGCTCTGTTATGTTTCGGACCGTAGTGGGGCTGCGGGTTACTTGCACTCGTAAAATAAGCATCACTTTGGCAATGAAAACAGGACCCTAAGGAGCCATACACACGGCGTTTATTGAATGCGCTCTTGATGCGTGTTTTGGCGAGAAATCGCTATTTACCACAATAGAGTATCTAAATCTTCAGAGAAAGAAGTAGAGGCCACAAAACGCGTCTGTTCAATCCATTTATACACAAGTCTTATAATATTTTAATACTTTATAATAGTACTTTCACCTAATTATACCTACAACCTATTTACTTCTTTTATAATTAGGTACAAGTCTTATAGTTTGATGTTTTATAATAGTACATACTTTCACCAATTAATATTATCTATAGATATTTATTTTAGAATAAGTCTATTTACTGTATGGTAATCTTTAATTTCTTAAAAAAATACAATAATTTTCCGCAAAATATAAAAAGTTGATGAAATAAAATAAAAATACGAGTACCTACTTACCTCATTCGGTCAAATGTTTCAAGATTTTGTTTTACAGCAGTCGTAACCCTTTACGCGGCGTATACTTATTACGCAGTATAGCTAACTCGCGTTATATCGTTGGTCGAATGCGAGAAAGTAGCGCTATCCAATATTTGTGCAATTCACATTTTACAGCAGCGCAAATCCAACAAACCGTGCATTGTTGCTAAGTGTGTTTATACACACCCCAGTAACTTCGAAGGTTCACGTACGCGCTCTATTCACTCCCGTGACGTAAACCAGGCGCTGATTTGCTTTCACCTTCGCCTCATTCACCGGGGAAATATACAATTCATCATTCACCCATCTAGTGTGAGTGAAGGTGCCACTTAAATCTGTGCACTGGACGCTGCATAAATCATCTTATAAGGATGGTAAGGCTTTAATTTTTTGTGGCTATTCTCGGGAATCTCGCATTCGACACATCTCGGAGGAAAAATCTCATGTCATTTCGATCTCGACTGCTCCCGACCCCTTTAGTCATATCGAGCGAAAAAGGCAAACATCTCGCAGAAATCTCGTGGGCTATGTAGAGGATGACTTCGTGAGAATTGGAGATGTCTGTGATGTGACTTTTGCCGCCAAATGAGATTTTTCTTTCGGGATGTGTCGAATACGAGATTCCCGATAAAATGCCCCCAGAGCTCCAAGTGTATGGGTATGGAGCTATGGATAGAGTGTGAAAAGGGAGCCACAAAGGCAACATCGATGGCATTCTAACAAGCATTGATTGGAGAGCTCTACAATCAAAATACGAGTGGCATACGTAGCCATAACAATCACGCGACCACCACGGAAAAATGGGACAGTTGTAGGGTGACAATGTTTTTGGAAAAAATAAAGAGACATAATTTATAGTAGCAATATCACTCGCTAACGGTGAAAGAAAAACATCGCGAGGAAACGCTAGTGGGTCATGTACAAATGTACAGGCTACATCTTTCTCTGATAACCGTCATCAATTGACATTGGAAAAAAAGCCTTCAGGTTTCTCTCGACACTCGTATCCAAGATATTTTGCCCCGAACTATGAACTCGCGATCCCATATCTCAGCAACCCCTCAACCGACTTGGCTCATATTTATACTTAAAAATTCACTTTGCCTCATTCAGGCGGTTACTACCAAATTGTATGACGATCCGACTTTTACTCAAGTTATCGTCGAACGAACATTCATACATACATACAAACATACATACAATCATACATACAAACATACATACAAACATACATACATACATACTTACTAACATACAAAAGCCGGAACTTATCTCACTTCGCTCGCTCGTTCAATTATTTGAATTTGATATATGAATTTGAATTTGATCTGTCGATGCGGTCTACCTGTCTAGCTGGCGTAGCTAAATATTTAGTTCTTCTTTATCTGGGCCAATCTTCAATGACGGAGATCTTCTGCGCTGGCCACTGCTACCGACTGTCATTGTATCTAGTAATGTGCAAAGAAAGTGGGTTTCTTGGTACATAACACGGTTTTGTACGAAGAATATTATTTTTTCTTTGTACGTTGCTAGTTATGTAACTCAGTTATGTACGAAGAACAAGGGGATTCTTTGACGTTTCTCAGCAAAGGCTTTCCTCTTCTTCAGTGTTTAGTCGTCTTTGTCCCCTTCATTTCACAACATGGTATTTCGTAAAAAAAAAAACGTTTTTTTTTCTGATAAATCCCATCAGTCCCACATTCCAGCTCACTCATAGTCACCCCAGTGAAACGGAAGCAAGCAACTAATGATGGGACGGTAACAAGCGTACGTGCACTCTGCGCCCCATTGTAGTCTGTTTTAGACATCCGACACTCGCCAGTATCGATACCCGCAGAGAGAATAGGGCGCGTGCATTGCTCGATAGTTTAGGAGGAAAACCATTGTGAGGATACCCACCGCTCAGGACCGGTTATATCTGGGCGCCACATCGCGAGCGCGCTTTGAGATGGACGGGGGGGTGTCCGCACGTCACAACTATTGAACGAGCGAGCGAAGCGAGCGAAGTTCTCCGAGTCTACTGGAACAATCCGGCGTTTGTATGTATGTATGTTTGTATGTTTGTATGTATGAATGTTCGTTCGACGATAACTTGAGTAAATTTAGTCGGATCGTTATGAAATTTGGTAGAAACGAAATTAAAAGAATTTTTAAGTTCGAACATGAGCCAAATCGGTCGAGGGGTTGCCGAGATATGGGGTTGTATAGTTTATATGCAAAGCGCGCGCGTGCCTGCGCGAATGGCGTAAGCAAAGTTACACATATGTAACTGGGGTCGCGAGTTCATAGTTCGGAGCGAACCACTAGTTATTTAAAAATCGAACGAATCTTAAAGAACGAACGAACGAACTAACTAACTAACGAACAGATGCAGACGTATGAGTAACATGGGAGGGATTTCAAATCGAAAGGTTTTTCAATCAACCTTTAGTCCGTATTTACTTACAGCTGGACTAAAAAAATCCGTAGACCGATTCTGTGAAGTTAAATGGCATGGACTCAACGTAGATGTTACTTTTTTATATTTCCTTTTTTTTTTAGATTATGACAAAAGCTGACAAACAGCTGTTTTGTTTCATACGGTCGTAACGTAATATTTTTTAGAAGATTTTCTTTTGGCCCCATTGTACAAGTCGTTTGTATTGAAAGTATTTTTGCAAAAACGATCGTTTGTAAAAAATAATCTAATACCTATTTTTTTTTAATAATTTTTCTGCCACTATTTTATTCAGAATAGGACCGTTGTTTCGATTCCAACTTTAAATTGCTACGTCGGAGTTCACGTTAGTTTTAGGAATATTGTAAATAGTGATTGAGCGTAACTGTAGTTTGTTCTGAACTTCATTTATGTTTTCAACAACCCTTCTGTTTTCATTAGTCATTTGAGTCCGGTTGTTTTTCATTCACAAGTCACGTCTTTTATCTATGGATCTAATAGGTCCATAATTTCCTCACCACAATGTGGTATTGTTTATAATGTCATTATTGTTTATTTATCTTTCCTGTGAACTGACTTCGTTTAAAAGATGGTATTGGTGCCAGGTAAGCCTACCCCAACTAAATATGTCCCACTTCAGCCATCTAGTCTGGCATCATCTAGCGTAAGCGGGGGCTGCATAGAAGTTTAGATAGATAGGTGTTCACTTCGATCAAGGATTCGTTGGGTGTTCATCATCATCATCAGCCCACCTCTGCCCACTGTTGGGTATATAGACCTTTTCCCCCTCGCGCCACCTCTTACGGCCATCCGCATCTATGGACCCTTCGCCGACACAACGATGTCATCCGACCATCAAGCTGCTGGTGTTTCCACCGACCACCGTCCTCCTCTGGGCCCCCACTCGGTCGCTGCCCTTGTCCATCGGCCATCCTCCCGCCTCGCCAGGTGTCCTGCCTATTTCCACTTGAGACTCGCGATTCGATCACCAACATCGTCAACCTTCGTTCGGCGACGGATGACGACTTTTGGTACTCAATCCTCGAGATGGGCGTTAAAAGCTCCGAATGAGTAAACGAAATTGTAGAGATATTGTTAAGAAATTGCTCCCTTCTAAAGTGTTTTTACAATGTCGGTGTCTTTCAGTGTCTAAACGATATGTTCCTTCCAAAGATCAAGTGCAAGCTAAGACCTTTAATATCCGGCCTCTTGACTGCAGCGCGATCACGTGATATTAAGGGCAGTCACACACACAAGGTATGCTGGCATAGCTTTGCTTCATCACCAGTCCCAACTTGGAACGTCAAAAGAAAAAAATGTCGTAGGAAAGAAGGAAATTCTTCTATAGTCGAAACATGTCGGCTATTCCGACAAAATAAAAGTAAGTGAAACCGTTAAAGCGATATAAAAATGTGCAGTGCTTACGAAAGTTCTTCTTTAATTTCATGTTTCATACTTCCGAGAGTTTGTTCAACGCGCGGGCATGCAAAGGCTTGAGCCAGGGTCAGATTTGTCTCTTTCTGCTATTAATCGCTACTTGCTATTCGCTACGCTATTCGCTACTCGCGACCTTGACGAACAAAAGAGACGTAGAGAGACGTCTCAGGATGTGAAAGACCTGGCCTGCGACCGGTACTGCACCGGCAAGACGCCGTGGATGAGGATTAAAAAAAATACTGCGCAGTACAGGTCGCGTCACGAGTTATGAGCGCTGACCTTGAATGCGCAGAACTCATTTTTTCGGTCTGTTTGGTGGGGTACGCGGGGGGCGACGGAGAGGCGCGGTCGCCGGCGAGCGCGGGCACGTGATTGGTAGATCAGTCGCTCTAGCCTCGGGGTACAGTCGCACACAACGTTTTTTTATTTCCTCGCAGAAAGAATGCCGAAACAAAATGTTTTAAAAAGACGGTTCAGAAAGATTAAAAAAAGTTATTGAGTACAATACATATTGGATTGAGATTATTTTTCATTGTTTGTACACCCGTTTTATCGTAATGTCAGGATTATTGTATAGAAAACCATTTAAAATATAACGTGTCCAAAATCCGCAAAGAATACTTTAAATCGTTAAGTTTAGTCAGTTTCTCCGATTTTTATGGTATCTCACTCAACTATAGTTCATCTCAGCGTCAGTCTTAGATCCCGCGTGGATATTAGACATTTTGCGCGCGATTGTACAATCTTGCGCAGAAATCCCCACCAGTTTCGTCGAGCGCTCATAAAGTCATAACTCGTGACGCTTCCTGTACCTACTTCTACATATGTTTTAGTCTAGTCAATGAGTGCTGAGCAGCTACCATGAGTGATTACTGTCACTGTCACTGAAAGTGATAAGTTGGATAAACAACCTTACCTTACTACTATAGTATTAGGATACATGACAGACGTCCAGCAGACGTCCGGCACAGCTTTTTCGCACTCGTGGTAGCTACTCTGATCCCCTTGTGAGGCAGGAGAAGTCGAAAGCAGAAAGTTTGACTTCAAAACTTTGTTTTGACTAGGTAGTTAGGAGACAAACCTACTAAAAGTCCCCACCCCTCTAAGGTACGCCCTAGGCCCTAGGGGGTTTATTTGTGCTGCCTAGGGAGCACAAACCCCCTTTTTTTGGGCGTACCGGCTTTTAGTATGTTTGCCTCCAAACAATGTTTAAATCTTTGTATTGATGCGGCTAAGTCGCCAGTGTGTAGCCGCTCTAAGCACATAAATAGCATCTCAGAACCCCTTGAAAACTCAGTCAAGGGCAGAATCGTCGTGCTTAAGGGCTAGTCGACAGTACAAGAGCGATGATACTGAGATGTAAGTGCGTTATTTGAACGATACCTTGACTGAAGGCCTGCAAATGTGTTGGGTTTGGTGGAAAGCAGAGGTCATCCAAAAGTGGCTGGTTAGTGATGATGAGTTTGTGACGTGAAACGCTTTACCTAATTGGTGCGATTCGTTGGCTAGGGATTTGCCTTGATTAATGATTACAGAGTATCTAAATATTTGGCTAAAATGTAAAGCCGCGTACAGACTACGTGAAACGCAACATTTAATTCAACATGCAATGCAACATTTTCGCTAGTTTTTAATGTGTTCGTGAGCGCACTGCGTGCGAAAAATTTATGAAAAATGTTACATTGCATGTTGCATTACAACATGTTACGTTGCACGTAGTCTGTACGCGGCTTAATCAGCCCGTGCCGATGTAAAAGACGAAACTGGCCCTGCCTGTGACGCTAAACCCTCTCTTTCATAAAGATTAATTTTTAAATAGCCTTATTCCTGAAACAAGTCAACTTCTACGTGTGAATTCCAACAACTTTTGTTCTACAACAATTTAAAACTAATTTTGTTTGTGTACGCAATAACCTTTATTTTTTTGCTTTCAAATGTTTCTACTAAAAATCCATGATGCATTTGACATTAATGGCTTTGCAGAAGCGGTCAGTTTTCGCTTCTGGTGAAAAGAGTTAATGCTTTCAGCACAAAATAATAAAAATAAAAGGCCGTGGTTTTCTATTACGTTTTGTGACGTTGAGTTTTCAAATATTCAGTGCCTGAAGCAGACAGCAAACTTCCAGTAGTGAAAATGGACTATGAAGGAGTATGTTCAGAGCAAATACGTTAAAATGCAAACCAAAACACGAGCACAAATAGGGGAGTATTGAACTTTCAACGCACAAAGCGTGAGCATTTTGCAGGGAAGCCCTTCAGACTTCAAACGCACTTACCTATCTGAAAACACCTCTTTCACTAAACACCCTTCAAGGTAAACCTTGATAGGTAGTTCAATGTACGAGGCGAATAAAGGAGTTAAATTTGCAGGACATTTACCTTTTACTTCGTCACATAAACCCTAAACATACCTTCAACGTATTGATTTGATTCGCAAAACCTCACGTACGAAATTGCTACACGAAATACCTAACATAAATCTGTATTTGAATAATCCAGGTTATTGCTGTTTCGACTGCCGACGTCGAAGGAAGAGAAAACCAGACTGATCGCAAACCTTCGATAGGAGATGTCACGTATGTCAGTGTGTGTCTGTGGCTCTGTATAGCTCTTAAACGGGTGAACCGATTTGGATGCGGTTTTTTTAATTTTTGAAAGCAGGTTTTCTAGCGTGTGTTTGTAGTTATGTTGTATCAAAATCAAAATCGATATAATTATGCTGATTTGAAGCTAAAATGTCGGGGGGTAGTTATTGGACACATATTTTCGTAAGCACTAGTATGCACTACTCCATCTAAAACAATGTCCAGGCACTGCAGCGCCGAGTGGTCTCTTCACCCATCTTGTATGAGTGAAGGTGCCACTGGACGCTGTATATGCACATTATGTTGGCATTCTCAGTGACATTGAATCTGTCTTTATCAGCAATATCCTCTGGATTCTCGCGTAGAAATAACTTTGCCTCTAATAAAATTGTATGACTAAATTGCAACCCTGTCGAGATATCACACTTTCACACTAGCACTGTATGAATTTGGAATGTGGATATTAAACGTTCATATGACTAAAGAGACTACAGACAACATTGAAAGAGATCAATCACGAACAATGTATTGACAAGTAACTGGCAGCACGAAAAAAAAACCGCGAGCGCCAAAATAAAAAAGGAGATTTTGAAAAAATATAAACGTCAGATATGCATTCCGTCTTTGCTCGTACAAGTTTAGTTTGTTTACTGAAATTCGGATTTTACATAAAATAACAGTGTTTCTTGAGAATTTTATTAAAGTATTATAATATTATCTCCAGAGAACATTGTACCGAACGCTAATTATTATGATTCGTAAGTTCCAGTCAGTTATTTTCTCATAGGTGTTCCCGTCGGGAGCTGTACTTTTTTAAGTTCGAGTACTTTGATAAACTACTTCATAAACCGTCGCTATGCTCAAGATTTTACTCTAGAATGTTTCGCACCGCTCTGGTTTCAAATAAACACTCTCACTTACCTTAAAAATCAGGTAACAATTTATTATTTTGTATTTTCTCCTTGGAGATTGACGGAAATCTGTTGGCATTGGCAGCCACGCCACGGGGTAGTTACTGGTAAAGGCTTCTTAACACAGCCTCCAACGCCAATGTCCGTCGATTCCGAACGAACGAGTTTTAATTACGCCCTAATCCGCAAGCCGCTCCGGTAACGTTAACTAAGAGCCCTCGCCCACGGCGACTTTTTGTAGCGATGCGGTCGCGCGTTCGTATCGATACAGTCGCGATGCGGACGTTAGCTGTGTGCCCTCGCCCTCGCGATGCAAACGCGATGCCATCGCGCTTCTGTCGCAATGCAAACGCGATTCACTCGATTCATTCAATACTCCGTTCTCTCCCCGATGTCTCCGACACGGTCGTGCGTTTGCATCGATACAGTCGCGATGCTGTAAGGCGTTGGGATCGCTTCTGTAGCGTGTTGGCATCGTTTCTGTAGCGCGTTGCAAATGCGACTAAAGCGCGTTAGTAGCGATGCTGTTGCGCGTTTATAAAACGGGTGCCCGTATCGCTACAAGAAGTCGTGGGCGGGGGCTCTAATTCAATTTTTGCCGCGCCCTTTCGAGGGCCATTGTGAAAACAGTTTCATTAAATTAATTCTCGGGAGAGGACCTCTGCCGTGGGTTTCAATCGATCAGTTTACGTTTCGAGTTAGGGGTTAGGTTTCCAGACTAATAGAAAGACTAATATTATCTTCTATAAGCAATGCCATCGTAAAGAAGGGGAAGGCACAACGAGCGCCATTTATGAAAAAAAAAAACTTCTTTTGAATGCATTTTTTTCTAAAAAAAAAACGGGCCGTTAAAAGAGAATTCCTAGGCTTAACTGTTTTTAAGACCTAATGTCTAGATTTCAGATCCTAGAATCTACGAAAAAATCCCGCAGCCTGCCGCCCAAAGTCGCCGCCAAAACACCCAGCCTTGTATGAAAAAAAAAAATACTCAACCCAAACAAACCCAACACTCAAAGTAAAAAAATCGAACTTTCAACTGCGGCCGACAAAAAAAAAATGTTTTTCGTGATCAGCGGAGTATAAACCAGCCTCCCAGCCTTGTACGACAAAATGAGCCGATTGGTCACTAGCTCTCCAGCTATGACTAACACTGCCTCTGTTCTAATTTGATGCAAGTCCGTGCTAACCCGATACTGATGACCTTTGGCCATTGATGCAGAAGGTATAAAGAGCTAAGTGGTTTTTAAAACCTGTCCATTACAGGTAAAAGTCAAAATTCAAAGTCAACGTTTTTTTTTCCATATGCCATAAATACATTAATTAAATTGAACGTCAAAAAATTCTCAAAAGTAAAAAAAAATATAAATCAAAATACTTATCACAATCTAATACTAATACTAAGTATCTAGCTACTTTTTTTTCTCCAGCTTCACTAGCTCTGATCTTTCTTGGAGAAGAAGCATGGAAGAAACTCCAAGTATCTCGTGCTTATATTATGAAGGATAATAGAGATAACAGACACTACAATGTTGAATATTGCAACGACAAAAGGCGCACTGTGGCTCTTAGGTTATTCTTATTTGAAAAACATTACCATTTTGTTTTATTGATTCTTTATGAAATTCAAATATTACTATTATGTGTGTGTGTGTGTGTGTGTGTGTGTGTGTTTGTGTATGTTTGTGTGTGTGTGTGTGTGTGTGTGTGTGTGTGTGTGTGTGTGTTTGTGTATGTTTGTGTGTGTGTGTGTTGTGTGTGTGTATGTGTGAGGATGTGTGTGTGAGTGTGTGTGTTTAAATGAAAAGCCTTATTCCACCATTAAATAAAAGGCTTGTGTTAAAAGCTTGTGTCCATTTAGTACGCACGTAGCGACGACGCACTCGATTACCACTATTAGGACTTACATAATTAGGTCGGGGTTTAGCAAATTATTCCGAAATGCAAATGTAATGAGTACTATCGTGCACACTAGAGCGTGCTCTTTGCAAATCTAAGTTTTAGCTGGAAATTGTAGTTTCCGACGACGGCAATCACGCTGTATTGGCAATTGTAGAGCCGATAATTGCACATTTGAACTGGAATTACTCCTTTTGAGGTAAAAGCATTTATGACTAAATAGTTCATTGGAAAATATTGTACTTGGAAGTCTACAAAGATACGTTTTTTGTGTTATTTGATTAGCTTTTAGATAGTAGGATTCACTTTTATTTTACTACTGTAATTTTGACCTAATTTAAGAATAAATATTTCAATTAATAATGCCCTAAATTTCACTTATTTAAAATGAGAAATATTAAAAATATTTTAATCCCCTTAACCACCTAACCAACCCTTAATCAACCTAAAGACATCGATTTGAAAACAAAAGTACATGATGTACCTACTGCAAAAATATTGTCCTTGTATCAAATCTGGGATGGCGCTGGAGGTTGTAACACAGTTGTTTTCTGAACTAGCCTAGACTCCAACGAAACTAGTATGAACAATTTAATTAAGCTTTACTAAGTTTTACAACCAACATACTATGTACATTTCTTGTAATACCTACCTACTCTTCATGAAATGGATGGGTGGCCGCTAGCGGCAATAACATCTGTTGATCCTGGTTGTTATTGATTAATAACAATCCTTAAGCCACGTCCCTTTGGGTGGCCTACAAATTCCGATACCAGGGGTGGCCACTACCTCATACGATTACGAAACCTGATGTAAATTCCATAGTTCGCGAGTACGCATAAAGGTTATCATCATAATTAGCCCACGTTTTCTCACTTCTGGTGTTATATTCCCTGAGACTGCGGCTATGCTTCACGCATGGCATTTTCCTCCCGCGTCAATGAAACAGAAAAAAAGGAGAGCCTATTCTTGGAAGGCGAAAAAAATGCAATTAAAACGGACAATAATTACGTGAAAGACGAAGGAGGGTCTAAAAATATGACCCTTAACAAGTAGTATATTCAATTAAGACGACGAGTTAGTATCAGCTTGTCAAAAACACAAGTGGTCCATGGCAATAGCTCGTCAAAAAAACAACCCGTCTAAAGAGCATCTCATCAGAAATTATTTGCACAGAAATTAGCTGTATGACAAAATTAAATGTGCAACTGGATTAAAAGCCTATAAAACATCTCATCAGTAAACAAATACCCGAAAACTTAGGCTTTTTGCATCTACATAATGAGATGATTTATACAGCGTCCAGTGGCTCCTTCACTCATTCTAGCTGACCAGCTATTTAGACCACTTAAATTTATTACAATTTGATAATGTGATTAAAGTGAAAGTTGTCATTATGATTTTCTGACGGGATGTAATACAGGGTGTTGTTTTGGTTAGTGACACCCGATACAGGAAAGATACTTTTAGTAACACCTAAAACAAAAAATAAGCTTATTTTTGTTATTGTCTGATTGGTTCGACTTCGGCTCATAGGCGCCCTGAGGGTATTGGAAAAAAAAATACGCCAACCGAGCGATTAATCAACAACAACCTGGACCAATGGTTTAACGTACCTTCCGAAGCAACTAAGCTGTGAACGCCCATGATAGACAACTTTCATTTTAGACCACTTGATACTAACCTGAGGCGGCGTCGTCTTAAAAAAGAAAGGTTCAAAGTAAAAATTACGGCGGGACAGATGTAATGAAGCCCTTCCGAGGGTCGCAGCGACTCAGGGATTCTGTTGGATAATGGCGTGGAGGAGCAAGCGTCTATTCTTTCCCTAAGTGACATCTCTCCTTCCTGCCGACACTGGTAGCTCTGTGAACTGTAGACCTCGCGAGTCTGTCATACATATTTCGAAATGGCTGAAATATGATTTTTATTACTTTTTCAACCCCCGATTTTTTTTAAATATCATCATCGAAAAAGGTCTATAGAAGGTGTTACCTACAAAAGATCCTTAAACTTTTTAAACCCGGTGATAGGTAACAGATAAAAAAAAAAAATTGCTGTATGACGTTCCGTTAATTCCGCGGGAGAAAAGTATATTTTTTAAATTATTTTCATTGATTTTCACAATGTTTTAACAACTCAAAGCTATGCAAAAGCAACAACAAACACAGCCTAGGGATTCTTATTTGACGCCCCGTTTTTAGCAATAAAAACGCATTCAAAAAGAAGATAATTATGTTTTTTTTTTCATTGGCGGCGCTAGTGGACGGGGTACCCTCCTTTAAGGTGGGACGAGAGCAACGTGGCGGGAAATTCAAAATTTTCACAGTTTTTACATTTTGTAGCTAAACTGAGCTATTTTTGTTCAGCGATTTTTCGTTCGCGGCAATAACATAAAAAAAAAAAAAAAAAAAACCATTTAATAACATTTAGATGATTGCCAACCTCCGATAGGAGACGGCACTACAAGAAGAAGAAGAAGAAGGCATTAATTCATTATTGTAAAGAACAGAACAACAATGCTGAATTATTGTTTTTTTTTTAGTTTACAATAATTGCCGCGAACGAAAAATCGCTGAACAAAAATAGCTCAGTTTAGCTACAAAATGTAAAAAACTGTGAGAATTTTGAATTTCCCGCCACGTTGCTATCGTCCCACCTTAAGTAGACTCTGAGAACTTTGCTCGCTTTGCTCACTCGTTTAATGAAATAGTACTGTGACCGTGCACCAAATTGTGTGTGACTGTCTAACATGAAAAGTAGCGAACTATTGTGACGGAGGAAAACACCTCGTATTTTATACCAAGGACTGCATAATAGGCCAAGAGATATAGCCGCCATAAACATATATTTTCTCTGGACGAGTCAACTTCAACGTTAGTATTTCTTTTCCTATGGCACTTTTAAGACCAAGC
The DNA here is from genome assembly GCA_949319315.1 of Zelleria hepariella. Taxonomy (NCBI): domain Eukaryota; kingdom Metazoa; phylum Arthropoda; class Insecta; order Lepidoptera; family Yponomeutidae; genus Zelleria; species Zelleria hepariella. The sequence goes on along the minus strand of OX439382.1, from coordinate 1,036,434 downwards.
GAACATGCAGCGGGTCAAACATTTTGCAATGCTGCCAGACAACCTTGTACATACAAATATTTGATCGGCTTCAATTTAACATTTGGGTAAAGTGCTTTAGGATCCCATTGTAGGTAATCAATCTCTTTTAATATGAAATGTTAAAAAAAAATACAAGCATGTGTTTTTTAACCCCCACCAAAAAAGAGGGGTGTTTTAAGTTTAACCGCTATGTGTCTGTCCGTCCGTCCGTCTGTGTGTGTGTCCGTGTGTGTTTGTGTCTGTATGTCTGTCTGTGGTACCGTAAGACCGTAGTAGCTCTTAAACGGGTGAACCGATTTGGATGCGGTTTTATTTAGTTAAAAGCAGGTTTTCAGTGAGTGTTCTTAGATATTTTATCAAAATTGGTTCAGCTGTTGAGATATGCTAATTGGAAGCTAAAATTTCGCGGGAATTAAAATTTTAAATTAAGTATTTAAGTAGTGTGTGTGTTGGCGTTTCGTAGTGTAAATGCGGCACCCGAGACAAATGTATTTTTTCTTATCGTCAAACCATACGTAAAATGGTCGTCGATGTCAGCAAGGGCCATGTCGTTAGTTTTGTTTTCTTGTGTCGTTTACTTTTGTCCCTTTTAGATATGCCTACCTTTAAGATAATCCTTCCTTCAAATTAGTTACATAATGCGATCCTCGGACGTGAGTTTGGTAGTAAAATAAAAAATATCCCCGAAATTTCAGCTTCGAATCAGCATATTATCTCATAAACGGCTGGACTGATTTTGACATCATATATCTAAGAACACTCGCTAGAAAACATGCTTTCAAATTGCGTGTATGTGTCTGTCTGTGGCACCATTGCTCTTAAACAGGTGAACCGATTTGGATGCGGTTTTTTCTTAAATTGGGAAGCAGGTTTTGGAGGACGAGCAATGCGGAGCGAAAGAAGATCTTCGAGTCTACTGGAAAAATCCGGCGTTTGCATGTTTGTATGTATGAATGTTCGTTCGACGATAACTTGAATAAATTTGGTCGGATTGTTATGAATTTTTTTAGGCAGGTAATTGATAAAAAAAAAATAACATGACCCAAATCGGTCGAGGGGTTGCCGAGATATTATTATGGGGTTATACATTTTATATGCAAAGCGCGCGCGCCTGCGCGAATTAATCGTGTTAGCAAAAAGTTACACATCTGTAACTGGGGTTGCAAGTTCACAGTTCGGGGCGAACCTCTAGTTATTTGAAACTAAAATGTCGGGAGTGTTTTTTTTAGTAGTTATAGCCTAAAAACCTAAAATCTAAAACCTTTATTAGTTGTCCTAGCCCCCTCGCACACGGAACAACGAAGAACGGTCGGCCACAGCCACAGATACCCCATGGCAGCTCTTACCGCGCGCGGCATAAGGGAGCCAATGGAACAAAAAGGGGTATCCTAGCGTGTGGCCGACTGTACAAATCCCACGGCCTGCTGCACAATTCGCCACGTCCATGTTTGCGGCGGTACCTCGGCCAATTCATTGGAGAGTATCGGGAGCGCCGTGCTGAATGTGTTAATGAAATATGACGTGTCTCCGCACCGCCCCTGTTCGCCAGAATAGATACGTCCCTGGAGGTCTGCCCGTGGTCACTGGTTCAACATTGCAGCTGTCAGGGACGCATTCAGGGTACGATCGATTCTACCACGTTACTCCACGTATGAATAAATAAATAACTAGTGGTTCACCCCGAACTACGAACTCGTGACCCCAGTTACAGATGTGTAAATTTGCTATCGCCATTCGCGCAGGCGCGCGCGCTCTGCATATATAAACTGTACAACCGCATATCTCGGAAACCCCTCGACTGATTTGGCTCATGTTCGAACTTACAAATTCTTTTAATTTCATTTACCCGCCTACCAAATTTCATGACGATCCAACAAAATTTACTCAAGTTATCGTCGAACGAACATTCATACATACATACATACATACAAACATACATACATACATACAAACATACAAACGCCGGATTGTTCAAGTAGACTCGGAGAACTTTGCTCACTCTTTCAATAAATTCCGAAGAACATTATAACGCTACTCCGAAAGTACGCTGCTGAGAATATCGCTACTGCGAATGAACTTTATTCCGAAACACGGAACTACGAACAAGCTTTACTCCGAAGTACGCTACTCCGAATAGGCAAAAATACCAAGGTCGAGTGTATGATCGACCAATATTGGCCAAGGTCTCCTTCTGGGGCAGTCGGGTAACAAAGGAGATACATTGCGCATTCTACTATTTGCTGTAGCCACTAAGGGTGGCATTAATTGTTGTCGACTCAAGATCGAACTCAAGTAGGTGATCTTAGAAAAGTCAAAAGTCAATCTCAAGATAGTGTCTATTAATATGCTGACAGCTACTCAAGTTTGACATTAGCCAAGGCTTGACATTTGACAAGACTTGGCATTTGACTTTTCTGAGTTCACTTACTTGAGATCGAGCTCAAGTAGGTGATAACAGTCGACTATTAATACCACCCTTATACACGCAAAAGCTCTCCAAATACATTTCTGTGAGAAGGGAAACTATAGGCTCTAAAGCATGCAGATTCGGCCTGGATTTACCGACTAACCCGTCGTCCCGGAAGGCGTTAACGTCCTATCACGAGTGCTCTCGGAAATGCCGAGAGCGGAGTACCTTTGCCGTGTTCATCGTTTCAGTTTTCAAAGCCTTTGCGGTCTCGGTTAGGGAAGCTATGAGTCGTTTTCAAGCTGAGTTTAAAGCACTTGATAGATGGCGCTAATGGCACATTGCTGCCAAATTCCGCTTTTCCCCAATATTAGAAAGTAACACTTATTAATAATGTATTTAGAATAGCCCTCGACAACACACGGCTTGGCTATTTCCTTAATAATAATATAAGTATATAAGTATTTATATTTATCCATAATATTTCCATATCCATACATAATATTTATCCATAATATAAGTATTTGCGAGTTTCTCTTATTCGATCGAGCCTATCTTCCCACTTCTGCTGCAATTATTTTTCTTGATTTCTGCTCTGTGAATCTGTAAGAAAAAGCAAAATTTGAAGATCGTGGCAATCAGCGCCATCTTTCAAGCGTTTTAAAATCAGCTTTCATCTATCACATGAAAACGGGCCATTAATATTATTCTCAAACCAGTGTGGACGTCCTCAATAATAAATCGACGCACCAAGATCACCATGTTCAACTCCAAAGTCAAATCAGTTCTGCTGTACGGGTGTAAAACGTGGCTCGTCAAAAACGACGTCACTAGCCGACTCCAGGTCTTTGTAAACCATTGTTTACGGCGCATACTGGGGATCTACTGGCCACGAACCATATCCAATGTAAGATTATGGGAGCTGACTGACCAAAAGCCAATACAAAAGAAAATCCTCGAAAGAAAATGGCGTTGGATCGGACACTCGTTCCGGAGACCTGACAGTCAACTGTCCAAACAAGGACTGACGTGGCAAGCTACTGGCAAGAGACGGCCGGGACGTCCCCGCACTACCTGGAGGCGCTCAGCTGAGAAAGAGGCTGCATCAATTGGACTCGGCTGGAAGGAGATAGAGACTGCCGCGCAAGGCCGCGAAAAATGGAGATCTCTTCTTCGAGCCCCATGAGCCCCATCATCATCAATACTAGTGGTTCGCCCCGAACTATGAACTCGCGACTCCATATCTCGGCAACTCCTCAACCGATTGACCGAATGGCTCATATTTGAACTTAAAAAATATCTTTGCCTCATTTACCCGCCCACCAAATTTAATGACGATCCGACTAAATTTACTCAAACAAACGAAAGCCTTTTGCATCTACGTAATGAGATGATTTATACAGCGTTCAGTGGCACCTTCACTCACACTAGATGGGTGACTCGGCGCTGCAGCACCTATACCATCCTGACACCTTAGTTGGCCTAGCCCACAGGAAAGACTATTCAATACGACTAACCCGCAGCTTAGTTGGCTCCACACGTAAATTTACTCAAGTTATCGTCGAACGAACATTCATACATATAAACATACATGCATACATACAAACATACATACATACAAACATACAAACGCCGGATTGTTCCAGTAGACTCGGAGAACTTCGCTCGCTTCGCTCGCTCGTACAATTATTCTAGAAAATGGTTTTGAATATTGCTCTTTGGAAAAAATGCGGTGGTTGTCCATATATCCAAGCAGGGGGTCTGCTGGCTAAGACGAAGCTATTACCAGTACCACAAAATAACGCCGTCATAATTTTGTCTCTAATTTCTGCTAAGATTCTTTATAATAAGATTCTTTACCAAAATTGGGTGCAAAATTAATTAGACTAATTTATTTTCTGTGTTTAAAAGATCTGTTATCTTGAGCTTTATCCTTGCATAGAACAAGCTCAAAACAATGTTAGTCTAAACATGATTTTGAAGAAACTATGTAGGTACCTACTGACTTTCAAATAATATCAGATCATTACTTATTAGTTAAGATGTTTACATGTTGAAAACATTATTAGTTGATCTTATTAACTTTTAAGGTATCCTTAATTAGGCTCTCCTTCAGTATTATTTTACCTAATACGAGGTCAAAGTCTAGAAAATTATCTCCTATTTGATTCTGTATTTAGCAGCAATATAGATTTTTTCAGGCATAAAAATAGCACGAATAAACTGTCAAAATCAGTCTATTAATCTGTGGTTTCCATACAAACCACAGATTTAGTCGGTGTCTTTGACACTTGGAAAAATCCCTATTTAGATAACATAAATTGCCAACGTTGCATAACATTGCGTGACATTTCCAGCCAGGCTAATTGCTTAAGGGTAGATGATAGCAACGTGGCGGAAAATTCAAATTTTTTACAGTTTTTTATATTTTGTAGCTAAACTGAGCTATTTTTGTTCAGCGATTTTTCGTTCGCGGAAATAACATGGTATTCTTTTCATTATTGTAAACAACAGAACAACAATAATTCAGCCGATTATGTATTCTGGTCTACGACAAGTTTTTTGGGCAGTCCCACTGTTTCGTAGACCAGAACACATAATCGGCTGAATTATTGTTGTGCAACGTTGGCAATTATGTTATCTAAATAGGGATTTTGAATTTCCCGCCACGCTGCTATCTTCCAGCCTTAAAATCCACTTACTGGGGTTTGAAGCAGCAATAGGTACCATTCGCTGACGTTGGAGGAAAATATCGCGAGGAAAGCTGAAACTTTATTGGTACCGCACGTAAGAGCATTATATCACTCTTGCGATTAGTAAGCGAGTTGAAAGCGAACCGAGTGCGCAGCGGGTTCGTCGCAAGTTCGCCACGACCTCTGGGCGAACGTATTCAGAAAAAGAATAGGATTTCCTTGTTCTTCTCATGCAACCAGCGAACTGATCCTCTAGAATTAGAATCAGAATAATTATTATTTTCTGTACTACAAACCAATTAATATTTTTTATTATTATACACCGTGCAATTTTAGTGGTTTTAAAGCCGAAGGTATTTGGTTGCACTCGTGATACTGAGCCAAATTCCAAAATTTTACTTCAAAACGAGCGAAAAAAAAAAACACTTCCCAATACAAACGGCTATCGCCAATCGACACCATTTGTATGGAAAAGTGAATTTTTTTTTCGCGCGTTTTGGAATCAAATTTTGTAATTTGGCTCAGAATCACCAGTGCAACAAAATACCTTCGGCTTTAAAACCACTAAAATTGCACGGAGTATGTATATTATAGGTATATTATGTGCACATTATGCACGCCCGCTTTTCACAACTGTTCTGATCCCCCAAGGTTTGCTGGAAGAAATCTCTTACAGGGATAAGCTAGCCTTTGTGCATGTGTTTTCTTACTGTATTGTCCTCTAATCTTTATGTGTGTACAATAAAGTAATAATAATAATTAAAACGTAAATCGTAATTGAAGCCATCAACCGGGAGCCAATTTTGGCACCATTGCCATTGCGTTACAGGCTAAGGCCTCAAAGAACGAAATTATTTCAGCTCGGCGTCCGGAATTTAATTTAAAAAAAAACACACAAATAAACGATTATATTTCTCTCCGAGACCACGTGCCCATAAAAAATGTACAACAACGTTATCGCTTGGAAATATATTCACCTTCCAGCACTCTGCGCGTAAATTCACAAACTTCCCGCCCGATTCCCGAGGGATTAAATACGTTTTTCCTGTAATTAAATAACGTAAAGGTCACAAGCGTCTAGGGTTGCCATGCTTAAAAATTGAAAATGCGGTCTCAAATCCTTATTTAGCCATAAATCCTGAGAAACACATTTTTCAATAAAAAATTGTTTTGGTTTCATCGAATTTGTATTTGGTACAGTCGGCCACAGTCACAGATACCCTAATAGCAGCTCTTACCGCGCACGGCATAAGGGCGCCAATCGAACAAAAAGGGTTATCCCAGTGTGTGGCCGTCCTTAGCAATTCAATGAATTTACCAAAAAATAATCGCGTTTTTGCATCAAATTAATTAGATGCGCAAATTCGTGCGTGCGTTTCCGTGCTTTTGTCTTTCTACTAAAGACTAACTAAGTGTACGGCTTTTGTTAGGCTGGGGGTCTACCGGCTAAAACGAAGCCGATTACCATTGGCGTACATAAGTCGAAGTTCGATTTATGAAAAATTGGCTGGGTGGCAGTAAAATGAACTGGGTGGCAGTACATTTTTCAAAAATCGAACTTCGGTTTCGCCAATGGTAATCGGCTTCGTCTTAGCCGGTAGACCCCCTGAACTTGTACAGGGTAATTTTTAACTTATACAGGGTAATTTTGAAATACGTCAAATTCTAAATGTGATTTCCAACAACATTTTGTTCTACGACTTTTCGAATAGCTCGATACTTCTTTATTTACTGGTCGTTACTTATTCTTAAAATAACCACCATTCTAGCTACTCCTGCTTATTACTCCACGCCGCAAATTTTGAAGTAAAAAAATGTGTTTTCACTAAAGTTGTGTAGTATATTGTATTTATAGTAGCCTCATTATTACAGTAAGTTGCACTTTATGTACAGGGTACAGCACTTACAATAGAATATAAGCAAATGCACAATGTTAATTAAGGCGCTTCCTAGAATAAACGGGGACACTCAACAACTACTTAAGATGTGATTTCTATTCACTAACCTACGACGTCCAACTCCTGTTACCATATGGCGACCCTGCCAGGATATCCTGCTCCTGTTACCACAGTTGTAGAACAAAAGTTGTTCGAAATCACATTAAGAAGTTAACATTCGTATTTCAAGAATCAATGTATTTAAAAATTGCCCTGTAATGTAAAAAGAAGAAGCCTGGCAACCCCACACACGTCGGGCGACGATCGTGCGGTCCGCTCGCCTTTCATTAGTTGTGGTTTTGATGTTGAACGATTTCTGTGTGCGATTTCTGCGGCTGTGATTTTAACTAAAGGGGTAAACTGCGGCTTTTTAAGGTTCAATGAAGATAACGTGGCGGGTAATGCACCATATTCACAATTTTTTTTCCATTTTTTAGCTGAACCGAGCAATTTTTGTTGTACAATTTTTATTTCACGGCAACAAAATAGTATTGTTTTCATTATTCTAAAAAACCAAACAACAATAATTCAATAATTTTACTGTCGTGGAGTAAAAATTTCTGAACAGAAATATCTCAGTTTAGATATAAAATAAAAAATACTGTGAAAACATAATTTAAAACACTCGCCAGGAAACCAGCTTTCAAATAAAAAGAAACCGCATCCAAATCGGTTCACCCGTTTAAGAGCTACGTACGGTGCCACAGACAGACACAAAGACACACAGACATACATAATTATACACCCTCGCATACACTCAAACATAGTGGTCAAACTTATAACACCCCTCTTTTTGTACAGGGGGTTAAAAAATAAACGAACAATTGAATTGCTGTAACAGGAAGCCACGCTTATTGTTTCTGCCCGAACGTTACTCCTTTGGGAATACAACAACTTAACTTGCCCTTAAAGCGGGGGCCACGGAACGAGCGGGAAGTAAAGTTGTCACAAAATTGTTACCTACTGTTGTTGACTCGACACTGATTCAAATATCCGCCTTTGTATGAAGAAATAGTCAAGACTAAAACTGCAAGCACGGACCTCCATGTAATTATTGCTTATGATGGCTAGGTGTAAAAAGTGCAAATCGCGTTAAACACATAGTTTTCGTAATTAGATGTTATTTACATAAGTAATTTTAATAATAAACTATATAGACGCATAGGTAACCGTGATATGGCCCGTTTTGAGCCAAATCATTTGTTGTTGATTAATTATGCTTTATTTTTCGAAAACGGACGTCACTTAGCGCTTCAAATATGGTGGTATCCTGCATTCATTACCATTACAGACATACTAATTGCTCTATAACATATTTGATAATAGTACATAACATAACTAACATAATCAAAACTTAACATAGAATTAATATGAGTATTAGTATGAGTTAGTTACTTACTTTCATAGTTAATACTAGCATATTTTTACGCATTACGATTGTAATACTCTTGGCACTGTTCTGTTTTAAACATTTATAATAAGTTGAAAAATTCACTCGGGATCAGGACAGGACTTGAACCCGCAACCTCTTTCATACTGTGCAGTGCTGTTCTGTTTACTGAAAGAGTTTTTAGAAGATTGTGCTCTTAAGGCTCGGTATAAGGCTAACTAGCGCCACCAATGTTAAAAAAATCATATCTTCCTTTAGAAGAAGTTTCTGAAAAAATCCTAAGATGAGCCTATGCGCCATGCTTTTCTAGATTTTTAAGTGTAGATACCCTCTTCGAAATTTACTTATAAGCTAAAAAATTTTCGATAACCGCCAAAAGCGGCCGTTTTTGGCGGTTATCGAATTTTTTTTAGCTTAAGACTAGAAATTGAGTTGGGTACCTACACTTAAAAATCTAGAAAAGCATGGCGCATGAGCTCACCTTAGGATTTTTTCAGAAACTTCTTCTGAAGGAAGATATGATTTTTTTAACATTGGTGGCGCTAGTTAGCCTTATACGGAGCCTTAAATGTTCTCACGTAAACTACGTTATACAACGTGTTACAAAACATCCTAACTCTTTTTACAGGGTGTAACCTACTGATCAACAGGATGTCAATTCTGTAAAAAAAAGTTGAAAATAACAATTTTTATTTTATAACCTCAAAATTTAAATTTTTTCATAACTTTTTTGTTCTTGGTATTAGCTCAAATTTAAAAATATGTTTGTAGGTGTAGGTGCAATAGCAAAGGTTTGAGTTGTTAAAACATTGTGAAAGTCAATGAAAACAATATTTTAAAAATACTTTTCCTTCGCCACACCGTTAACATTTTATTAATTTAAAAATCAACGGAACGTCGTAGAGCAAAAAAAATATTTAGGTTGTGATCCCTATCACCGGGTGCTATTACCCTGTAAAAAGAGTTAGCATCTTTTGTAACACCTTGTAGTAATCCGTAAAACAGTATGGTATAGTGAAGTTTATAGTTTGTTTTCCGCTGATTTCGTGGCCGCAGAAGCCCACTATGGCCCGATGAAACTCGAGACCAAGAACGCGCGAAATATTCCACCGCCTTTTCAATAGAAAAGAAAATTGCTTAAGAATTTTACAGCGCACGAAACTTGGGCGCTTCTTCACAGCTTAGCCCGGCGAAAATTCTGGGGATTGGAAAGGTTTTTCTTAAATATAGAATTTTATGGGAAAATTATTGCGGGAAAAAGTTATCTGAAATATCAGATCCGGTTTTGAATAGTTGTTGCAGTATCGTACGTAATGTAACTAAAACGCATGCGTGTAGGCACATTGCCATCGACTATACTATACAATACATGTTTATATTAACGATAATTTTCAGTGACTTTTTTCATTGTTCATTTGTTTTGTTAATTTTGTAGTAATTTTTCGTGAGAAGATTTACAAAATAACTGTGGTTCACTTGAAAATGAAAATAAAAAAAGAAAATTTCCAAAATAACGACCAATTCAAACAGAGTGAAAAAACCTTTCATCAACTCAAATGAAAAATAATTAAACACAAACAAATAATTAACAAGTTACTCCCACGATTACGTTTGTATTGACTTTGAGCCGTTGCGCGAACTTCAAACGAACATTTTTTTTTTGTAAACTAACATTAAAAAAATAAAATAATAACTGATTTCACTGGTGAAAAGGTACACTGGTAATAAGCTACTGCACTTGATTCTCTGTGATCCGAGTGATCTACTGCTGGCCGTTGAGGAGTTCCGTTCTCCATCTCCGAAATTCTTCATCAGGTCTTCGCCATTTTTTATGAGACCACACGTGATCTGTCATAGCTCTCACATAATTCTAGTGTTTGATATGTGAACATTTTCTTTTTTTTCAGTTTGGTTAGAGTATTTGATTGAGATTGGCATTGGACCGAGGGGGTTGGCGTGAAAAGGAAGAGGTCTATGCCCAGCAGTGGGCTTTATTCATGGGCTGGATAGATAGATAGAGAGATAGATAGAGTGTATTTGATACAGAAATCGTTTTGGTGCATTTTTCTTTGCGCGCGGGTTAATTCACTATGCACCGCACGCGCCTTAAGGCTCGGTATAAGGCTAACTAGCGCCACCAATGTTAAAAAAATCATATCTTCCTTTAGAAGAAGTTTCTGAAAAAATCCTAAGAGTGTAGATCTGGGGGCACGGCAGAGCCCCCGCCAGGTCGAGCGCGAAGCAAACACTGCCGTACCATCCTTTACTGGAACCATTTCGCCGCATTTTCAGGCCCCTATTTGAGAACCTCTGGATAAGACCAGAACGCAGAAATTTTCGTCATCTAGTAAGCTATAATCACATACTTAAAATCCAAAATTTCAAGTCTGTAGGTCATTTAGTTCCGAAGTTAAGCGAAAGCAAAGTTTCGCATTTATGACACACACTCACTCACTCACTCACTCACTCACTCACTCATGATCATCATAATAGAACTAGTACTTTCCATAAACTCAGAGAGCTGAAATTTGGTACAGAGTTAGGGTTTAATGGCCACATAAAGGGAAAACTATAAAAACTAGGATAATCGAAGATCTGGAGTACCTGGTGACCCTGATTAGAAAACGCAAGAGCCCTAATAGAACTAGTACTTCCCATAAACTCAGAGAGCTGAAATTTGGTACAAAGTTAGGGTTTAATGGGCACATAAAGGGAAAACTATAAAAACTAGGATAATCGAAGATCTGGAGTACCTGGTGACCCTGATTAGAAAACACAAGAGCCCTAATAGAACTAGTACTTCCCATAAACTCAGAGAGCTGAAATTTAGTACAGAGTTAGGGTTTAATGGGCACATAAAGGAAAAACTATAAAAACTAGGATAATCGAAGATCTGGAGTACCTGGTGACCCTGATTAGAAAACACAAGAGCCCTAATAGAACTAGTACTTCCCATAAACTCAGAGAGCTGAAATTTGGTACAGAGTTAGGGTTTAATGGCCACATAAAGGGAAAACTATAAAAACTAGGATAATCGAAGATCTGGAGTACCTGGTGACCCTGATTAGAAAACACAAGAGCCCTAATAGAACTAGTACTTCCCATAAACTCAGAGAGCTGAAATTTGGTACAGAGTTAGGGTTTAATGGCCACATAACGGGAAAACTATCAAAACTAGGATAATCGAAGATCTGGAGTACCTGGTGACCCTGATTAGAAAACACAAGAGCCCAACCAAACTATTATAGATCGACATATACCGTCCTTACAAAAAATATTCAACTTGGTGGGCCGCTTCATTTGATGTCAAAAATCTAAGGTCTGAAGTATCTGATGAAGAACCCTCACCTGGTATCAGCTTTATTAGAGATATTATGGTAATGCCCCTTCTACTATTGGTACATAAAAAAATCGACTGTCATTGCAAAAATCCAGCGTAGTGGGACACATTTTCATTTAATCTAGCCTATAGCGTCCCACTAGTGGTTCGCTCCGAACTATAAACTCGTGACCTCAGTTACAGATGTATAACTTTGCTTACGCCATTCGCGCAGGCGCGCGCGCGCTTTGCATTTAAACTATACAACCTTATATCTCGGCAACCCATCGACCGATTTGGCTCATGTTCGAATTTAAAAATTCTTTTAATTTAGTTTACCCGCCTATCAAATTTCATAACGATCCGACCAAATTTACTCAAGTTATCGTCGAACAAACATTCATACATACAAACATACATACATACAAACGCCGGATTGTTCCAGCAGACTCGGAGGACATCGCTCGCTTCGCTCGCTCGTTCAACAAGAAATAGTCGGACGATTAACTTTATTCTACTCGAACATTACACAAATTTAAAAACTGTGTCAAATAAGAAAATCTAATAAAATTAATCAATATGCCCTCGTTTCTACAAAAAGAAGTGAAATCCCACCAAAAACATTCTGTAAAAACTAGCCAGGTCTCGATGGATCTGCTTGTTTATCTCTAAAAAAGTAATGAAATCTAGACAAAGTCGTGCCAAGTCTAAGGTTCCTTACTGCGATTTCTTTATTATTATAGTTAATGTTGTGAGACTTGGCTGTTGAAGGGTACACAAGGGTTCAAAACCAGGTGCTCCATGACACCATTGCACCAATCTGTCGCCAGAACCGCTTGTGTATCCTTCAACGGCCAAGTCTCACAACATTAACTATAATAATAAAGAAATCGCAGTAAGGAACCTTAGACTTGGCACGACTTTGTCTAGATTTCATTACTTTTTTAGAGATAAACAAGCAGATCCATCGAGACCTGGCTAGTTTTTACAGAATGTTTTTGGTGGAATTCCCTCTTCAAAATTTACTTTTAAGGTGAAATACGTCTCACAACTAGCGCCGCCAATGGAAAAAAAATCATATCTTTTTTTTGGATGCGTTTTTAGCAAAAAACGCTCCTGCGATTCCTCAACGCGAGGCTTAACTATTTTTAGGACCTAAGGTTTGGATTCCAGATCCTAGAACTTAAGAATGCAATCGATTCTCGCCAAAAGTGGCCACTTTTGGCGAGAATCGATTGCATTCGTAGGAAATCCAATCCTGGAATCCAAACCTTAGGTCCTAAAAATAGTTAAGCCTCGCATTGAGGAATCGCAGGAGCGTTTTTTTGCTAAAAACGCATCCAAAAAAAAGATATGATTTTTTTCCATTGGCGACGCTAGTTGTGAGACGTATGGCGTCTTAAGCTAAAAAAAATTAGATAACCGCCAAAAGCGGCCGTTTTTGGCGGTTATCGAATTTTTTTTTAGCTTAAGACTAGAAATTGAGTTGGGTACCTAAACCAAAAAATCTAGAAAAGCATGGCGCATGAGCTCATCTTAGGATTTTGTCAGAAACTTCTTCTGAAGGGACATATGATTTTTTCAACATTGGTGGCGCTAGTTAGCCTTATAGTAAGTACTGCACATTTTGTATTCGCAATCGGTTCTCGACCAATGCACTCGTGTAAGACTGTTTAAAAAAAGGTCATTTAGAAGATAGATAGATAGATAGAAAGACGTTTATTAATAGCCACGGAAATATGTACAATGATTAAAAAAAATAAGACAGGACATGGACACACAATTACTTACAAACTAGGTACAAGCGACATAACTGTCGGAACATCTCCGCAGCTAAAAATAGGAACTGACTCAGCACTTGTTGTAGGTTACCTATGTAAGCCTACAACACTGATTTTCAGTTAGCCCCTGAGTCATCCACTCTCGACCGTCACAAGAGAAATAACACTAGGTACATTTATATATCAAATTCAAATTGGTAAGTATGTAATAAAAAATATATCAATAATTATCATTTGGGACTTGTACAGAAAGAGATACCAGGCTCTGCAATTCTCCTCAGTATGTGCGCGCCTAAAGCAACAGTAGGTACATAAATAGATAATAGTTATTAGAGTTTAATATGTAATAGATAGTTAAACATTAATGAGACTGCAAAATTCAATATTTTAGGGGAAGAGTATGAAATATAAAGGGGAGATATAATTCAGAATAGTAGATACTTATAATACTTATAATACATTGCTAGTTTGAAGCGTTAATAGGTACGTTTTAAGCTTTCGCCTAAACGTGTAACCGCCAACTACATTACATTTCTAGTCATTTCAACTGGTCTTCTTACACAAGTGTACGGTCAAATTTTACAGTATTTTTTCTTCGTATGGCAATTTAATGAGGCTGCAGAATATTACGATAGCAAAATTACCTAATTTAAAAAATAAGTTTTTTTTATTATTTATAACTTTGCGGTGGGTAAGGAATTCCAAGAAACAGGTTTTTATATGCAGAATTACGTACTTTATAACATATCAAAAGGGCAGCCGGTAAACTTTTACGTGATTTAAACGGCTACGGGCAAATGTTTTGTTGGGGATTTTGTCCCAGTTCGAATTTATTTCAACTTTAATGGGCACCGTCCTTTTCCACCTGAATCTTAACCCAAGTGACAAAACACTTCACAATAAAAAGCGCATAAACGTCAAGGTAGACCCTCACAAGTCACCCAGTGGCGGCAAAATAGTTCCGTTTCTATTTTTACGCTCACGTCCTTTGCGCGTAATGGAAGTGGCTTCCGGTAGAGGGTCACAGGATCTCAGACAGGCCTCTTGCCAGCGTGTGTGTCAAAAGATACTGCTGCAACATAATCTTAGCAAAAACACATTACTACAGGGTGCACTCTAAGTCGATAGCGGAACTTTAAGTAGGTAGGCTGTCTACTGATCAATACAAAAAACTTGTAGGTACTAGGTGGCGAAAAAAATGGAGCGAAAAAAAAATCTGCTGTTTCATACATTTGCCGCAGTACTAAGTCGACCTTTGTATGGAACAGCTGATATTTTTTTCGCCACCTAGTACAAATTTTTTGTATTGATCAGTAGACAGCCTACTTAAAGTTCCTGTAGTAATGTGTTTTTGCTCAGATTATGTTGCAGCAGTATCTTTTGACACACACGCTGGCAAGAGGCCTGTCTGAGTGCACCCTGTAGTGGTTCGCGCCGAACTATGAACTCGCGAACCCATATCTCAGCAACCACTTGACCGATTTGGCTCATGTTCGAACTTAAAAATTCTCTTTGCCTCATTTACCCGCCTCCCAAATTTCATGACGACCCGACTTAATTTACTCAAGTTATTGTCGAACGAACCTTCATACATACATACAAACATACAAACGCCGGATTGTTCAAGTAGACTCGGAGAACTTCTCTCGCTTCGATCGCTCTATTAACCCTTGTTTCTACCTAATGAGACACTGGCACGCCTGTGCCCAGGCATACACTGCTTGCTTGTTCACCGAACCGACATGACACGACACGATATTTTGTCGGCGCCGATAATTTATAACGGTCCATTTACATCAGGTATCGTGTCGTATCGTGTCGGTTCGGTGGACAAGCGTATGGTAAAATACAGGGTGTTGTTTTGGTCAGTGACACACGACTTAGGGACGATGGTTTGAGTAACGCTTGAAATTTAAAATAAGTTATTTTTTTTTCTAAAATTGTCTTGATGTACAAATTACCTGGGGGTCTACCGGCTAAGACGAAGCCGATTACCATCAAGTTCGGTTTTTTGAAAAATTTACGTCACCCAGTTAATTTTTCATAAATCGAACTTCGATTTTTGCCAATGGTAATCAGCTTCGTTTTAGCCGGTAGACCCCCTGGTTCAAGTTGTTCTATATAAACGTTACAACGTTACAAAAAAGCAGCCTTAGGTCGTGTGCATCTGTACGCATTTAATACGTTGAATGATGTCTTGTAGTATTTTTTATCTTCAGATCAAAGAAATTAATAAAATTTTGTGTGGTTAAAGCCGTTTATGTTTTCAATTATTTTGTAAAATTTGTAACAGATTTGACGTAAACTGTGAAATTGATTTTGCTTACATAGTAATTTTTAAGCAGGTTCAACGATAAACTTGATTACGGTTTATCTTTTGGGGATCTGTACCAAGTCGACTTTGTCAACCCCAGTCAGAGATTTGTTGCTACTACAAACAAAGCTGTGGCGCGACATGGAAATCCACTCAACAGTCATTCTCTAGAGAAAAGCGTCAACTAGCGGGAAATTCCCACAACTAGAGTGTTGCCGATCAATTGTGACTTGTATAGGTACCGGGTTTTAAAAGACCGCCGAAAGACCCGTAAGACATAGACACCAAAACAAAGTGATTTTTCCTTACAAAAATATGATTGTGTTTTTTTTAGGTTATAATTTTGTCATACAATCAACGTGTCAATGTTTATGATACATTGCGGGTTGCAATTTTAACGTCGTTTTTTGTAACAAATGTGATAATGTTGATAATTATGGCTTTTTGAGAAGAAATGTAAAACAATTCTACCGATTTTTCTAAAAAAAAAAAGGTATCTCGCTACGAGTCGTAGCTACCTCGTAGCTCGATCTCACTACGGTCGTAGCTACCTCGTAGCTCGACCTCGCTAAGAATCGTAGCTACCTCGTAGCACCGGAACAGTAGCGGAAGTGATTCATGTCGAGAAAAGGAGTTGTGTCCACCATGCACGTTGCAGTTGGCACGAGATCCTTGGAGTTTCTTTACCATGCTTCTTCTCCAAGAACGATCAGAGCTAGTGAAGCTGGAGAAAAAAAGGAGCTAGATACTTAGTATTAGATAGTAATAAGTATCTGATTTATATACCTTTATTTTACTTTAGATAATATTTTGACGTCCAATGTAAATAATTTATTTATGGAATATTGAATAAAACAAATTGATTCTGATTCTGATTCCGATCCCCGGGATCAGAAGGGCTATAGAAAGGGAGGTGTTTTTTATACAAAACCCTTCATAACTCAAAAACTATATGTTAAACACTTAAAATAATTTCAATAAATTCACACGTGACAGGACTTGAACCAGCAACAAAAATAAATTCCCTAGCATGGGTTAGTGCTTTAGATATAACAAAAAGTGGTCAAAACTATACATTGCCTAGACTTGAAGAATTTTAGAACAAAGTTCGTCCCCTTACCCCCTCAACCCCTTTAAAACTGTCTTATTTCAAAACATTTACCGTCATGATTATAAGCCTGTTTGATACAATCTGACAAATGGGCTGAATGTTGACGTGGATCCCCGAACAAAGCAGGTGTGTTTAAACTTTAGTACGTTACAAAAACATCCAACACGCCGCGTAATCCCAGGCTTAACGTAATAAAACTAGGCTCAACCCGTCACTAGATTGTGTAAGGAATAAAACGGTACCGTTCATTTTAAAAGGATCGCTGTAGTAAAACGGCTCGTCAAACAAACGCCTTCATCACCTAAAAAAACCTATTTGCGGTCTCCTATCGCAGGTTCATCATCATAATCATCAACAGCCTGTTAAAGTGAAAGTGAAAGTGAATAGTGCTTTATTGCCAAAAATAAATAATCTAGATTGTTTTAAAATTAAACATTACACACAGTAGATTTTAAAAGTATACAAAAAAAAAGATAGTAGAATTAAGGTCCGATGATTTGGCAATGGGTCCCAAGCTCAGCATTTGTCGTCAGAAACATATTAAGTAGGTACTTATTATGTTTTGCGATCGACGCTGATTTTCAGCATGTCCCCCGTATAAGTAAAAATAACTAGTTGAAATAGAGAGATAGTTATTTAGATAAAAACCTCACTATTTGAGGAATAAGTGTTAACACCCACTGCTGAGTAAAGGCCTCTTCATTCTCACGCCACCTCTCACGATCCTGTGCCAGATGCAACCACTTTCGGCTACTTGGGCTATGTCGTCGAACCTGAATTCTGGCTGGTGGTTTGCCAACAGAGTAGCTACCACGAGTGCGAAAAAGCTGTGCCGGACGTCTGCCGGACATCTGTCATGCTACCCTAATACTACAGGGTGCACTCTAAGTCGATAGCGGATCTTTAAGTAGGCTGTCTACTGATCAATACAAACAACTTGTACTAGGTGGCGAAAAAAATGGAGTGAAAAAAATATCAGCTGTTCCATACAAAAGGTCGACTCAGTACTGCGCCAAATGTATGAAACAGCTTATATTTTTTTAGCTGTATTAATAGTAGTAAGGTTGTTTATCCAACTTGTCAATTTCAGTGACAGTGACAGTAAGCACTCGTGGTAGCTGCTCAGATCTCTTCCCCTCTCGGGTTCGACATTCCGCAATGGACTTTTTCCATAAATGGCATCGGTAGGAACATCAAAATCGGTCAAAATGGGGTAACAAACATAAAAAATTTAAACTCGGGTCGCATTGAGTAGTTACCTCCTCCTTTTTTGAAGTCTGCTAAAAATGCATCCTTTCGTATGAAAAATCACCGCGAAAGACTAACGCACTGCATACCTAAGTCAAATTCAGGAGGCTTGTAACTAAAGCCTAAGGCCTTTGCATCTACGTAATGAGATGATTTATACAGCGTCCAGTGGCACCTTCACTCACACTAGATGGGTGAAGAGACCACTCGGCGCTGCAGTGCCTGGGACTGTTTTAGATGGAATAGGCTTGCCCAGCACCTATACCATCCTGACAGCTTAGTCGGCCTAGCCCACAGGAAAGACAAGCTAATACGTCTGGAGCCAACTAAGCCGCGGGTTTCCTCACGATGTTTTCCTTCACAGTTAGCGAGTGGTATTGCTACTACAAATTCACAAATGAAAGTAAACAAAGTCATAGATACATGCCCGCACTGAGAATCGAACCAGGGACCTCTTGCTTGCGAGGAGTCTTGTATTCAACAAAATAAAGAACAAGAGTCGTGTCATTCTTGGCGCCAAATCGCCCCTCGTCTCGCTTTTGAAATCGTAAAGATAATTTCCCACCCGCCCTATTCATCCATCCATTAATTAAGTCAATATTTGTGTTTACCTCAAAGCAACCTTATCTTGACGGACGTAGATAGGCTTCTGAAGAAAACGATGTAAAATACATCAATTTCAGTCCGCCATCTTCTTTCGGAGATGTTTCCAACAAGATTATTTCGGTAAGATAATTAATTAGGTGATGAAATAAGGATCGTCAGTAGGGGATCGTACTTAAATATTTATGGGATCTTCTATAGGGTCACAGCTTATTGAAAGTAGCAAAAACGTTTGATTTTGTTTTTAAATCGCTCGACATTTTAATTTAGAGTATTTCATAAACGGCTTGACGATTTTGATTAAATCTAACAAAGAACACTACCAATTAAGTGACATTTTAAACAGTGGCACTGTTGGGCAAAGGCCTCCCCTTTTTTCTTCCACTCCTCTCTATCCTTGGCTGCCTCTTGCCACCCCGGCAAAAAGGTTGTGTGAGGTCGTCCCGCCATCTCCGCCTCGGTCTGCCGCGGCGCCGGTGCCCATCTTGTGGGTCCAGTTGGTGACGACTTTTGCCCACCTATCCGGACCCATGCGGCAAACGTGGCCGGCCCAGGAAATACTAAATCAAAATCAGTTTACCCGTTTGGGACCTACGAATCTACGATGCCATAGTCAGACACATAAATTCTAAAGACACAGATATTACCTACACTCTTTTTGCAACGCGGTTGAAAAATAAAATATCTGTAAAATAGAAGTTCTGAAATAAAAGGCTTCATAGATTCCTCACCTGTGGCTCATAGACAAGGTCATTGACGGAAAAACAGAAGGACAAGCTCAAGGTTTGCCAAATAGCGATGGAACGTAGTATACTCGGCGCGCCGTTAACAGGGCGTTAGAGCACCATTTTCCCATACAAACGTAGTTCCGGTTTAATTTCTAAACTACAGGCTGGATTTTGTTGAAACTTGGTTTATATCAGTAGATGACCAATATGGAGGTTTGCAAATAGTTTTTATAATAAAAAAAATTGCCTGAAAGAAATTAGAGAGATGCGTTTTTCGCGCCGAAAAAGGGGTTACTTTCAGCTGTTATTTACTTACATTATTACACTGTCTATTGGAGTCTAACTACCTTGGGAACATCAATAATGTGTTGTCAATGTCAGAAAAAAAAAGATTTTTGAAATACCTAATAAAATGTAGTAATGGCATCTGAACTGCGAAAAAATTTGGGAAAATAGATCTGTTACATGAGAACTACAACTACCTACTCGCGAAAGGACACGAACACACGTAGACTCATACAGCCGCATTGCCTCTCACTTTTCCTGCACCCCGTCTCGCTCTGGGTGAAACAGCTATAGAAAACAGTGTTTCACGCGCTTGGCCATCGCCGAGTTCCCACGGTCCTGAAGGGGCCTCTTAAGAGGATCGACAGGGTCCGAAACACCACACTGCGATCCAAAACCCTCATTGCCGACGACGTGGGTCTTCCGACGGCAAAACTGAAGTGGACCTGGGCTGGCCACGTTAGCCAAATGCACCCGGATAGGTGGGCTAGACTTGTCACCGTGTGGGTGCCTAAGGGCGGACATCGCAGACGGGGCCGGCCGAGAAGAAGATGGCGAGACGATCTCGACATAATATATTTGCCGGACTGGGGGGTTACTCTTGACGCTATTATATTGCATTCATATTATTGTCAATTTATGAAATTAATTTTTCTTTGAATTTGCAGTCATGCTTTGAAATGTTTATTCAAAGGTAAGGCAATTTTGTAGGTACAATAAAATGCGTCTTTATTTGTCAAAGATATATTTTTTTTTATTACGCCACATTAAAAAAAATTGCGTCAAGGGTTGAGGGGCTGGTCGGAGGTGGCTCAGGACCAAAAAATCTGGGCTGAGAGGGGGAAGTCTTTGCCCTTCAGTGGCACATAACACAGGCTGCAAAAAAAAGGTCCCTAAGTGGTATCGGTGAAAACGTACAAGTTCTGAAAACAGCACGTAGCTTTAGGTTTTCGGGCGAGAGTTGATATACGACCTCAGGGTTATAAAATACCCTTCAAAAGCACGATCAGGCTACGTGCCAACTCCGCAAATTATTTAAAACTTTGAATGAAATTCTGAGGGGAAAAATGTTTTGTTAAACTTATGGCTTCCTCATCTCAGTACCTAGTCCAAGTAGAAATAATAAAAAAAGGTCACGATGAAATTAATAAAAAAAAATTCACTACGAGATAGAACATATTTTATTTGTAGTTCTACGTTCAACCGCGTACGGACTATAAAATAGTGATTTCGTACTGTGCTGAGTCTAAATAAGCACTAGTGTTGTTAGGCCCGGTTTCTGAGTTGAGAATTTTATTAAGTACATACTTACGTATCGCTCTGTCACGCTATTTTGTGAGAAATCTGCAGAGACAGAACGATACTTACCCATTTGTTTAGCAAAATTCTCAACTCAGAAACCGGGCCTTAGTAACTGAATTACCATATTATTATTTTTCTTAAAATATTAACAAAACATAGTTTCTAGACACCCCTAAAACGCATGGTTTGTATGGGTGTTGCACATTCCACCTTAACGTCTACAGGTAAACATTTAGCTTACAACGGTAAAATATTTATTGATAGCAAAGCATTATTACAAAGCATGAGAGGCAAAGTTATTGAATCAGTTAGATGAAATTATTATGTTAAATGCACCAAAAAATAATAGAGAACTAGGTGCATAAAGGTTGTTGAAATGAGTTTCCTTTCTTCGCAAGTGACAGATGACTCAAGAGAGTTCCTTTATTTCTTTTTATACACTAGTCACGTTCAAGTTTCGAAGCACACAAAAATTATTTTTGCCTCATTGTATAATACTAGAAACAGCATACTTTCCGAGGTTGGGAGATGAAAATGCCTTTTGTTTTACCTTTTGTCGCAAAGGGGTTAGTTTCTTTGCAAGTTTTGTTTCTAATTGAATAAGGTAAACTTTTACTCGTGAAACGAATTTGTTTAATTTGAAGGGATTTGAATTCAAGACGGCTGGCTTGCTAACAAACTCACAAGTAAAGTACGTAATCTGTTCGAGGCTTTCAACGTCGCGCAAAGAAACCATTTTGTGTTTGCTGGGTACGTATTACGTGCATCACAAAATGTAATGCAACATGCAATGCAACATTTTCCATGTGTGAGTACGCACAGTGCGCTCGCGAACACATTAATATGTATGGAAAATGTTGCATTGCATGTTGCATTATGTTGCACGTAATCTTTTGCCCGGCGTGATAAGAGACATTATGCAAAAAATGAGTAAAAAAATGTATGGGGTAATTTGAAAAAAAAATGAAATATTTTTTATAAACTTTTCAATTTGGATATCGCGTTTGATCACTTCATATTATTGATTAGCCGATTTCATGATATAGTCGATCTAAGACAATTCAGTGGCTATGAAAATTAAATTCGGCCATAACGACACTATTAGTCCAGTCAGATTTTAACAATTTCTTACTCTAAGATTCGGCTATTTAAGTAAATGAGTATTTTTTGGTCAAAAACCTAGTCACAAGTCCAAGCTAAAACGTTAAGTTTGAAGTTGTATGGACTCCGTGACTCAAATGTTGGGTCACGGACTTGTAATTAAATTTCATCGTGACCCAACACCAGGGTCACGGGGCAGGGAACGTGTTAAATCTCCCCAAAATCTTATCAACTCACATTAGAATGTTAATTGACATCACAGCCTGTAAGCATCCTCTAATAAATATCTCTGGAGGCAGCCCAAAGCGAGAGATTTGTCAACCTAATCCACTTAGCACGAGCATTAGTCTTCTACGTTATGCCGCGTTTAGACTCTGCAAATGAGAGCAATGGGTGCGAGCGCAGAAAGTGGACATGCCCAAGCTTTGCCGTGATTCCTTTATACAAGGTTATTAGCGATGGGGCTGGTTATCGGAGCTGAATGAAAACAACTTAGTAGGTTCAAAGGACGCGCGTTCGCCGATCGGTAGGTATAGGGGCGTCGCGGTGGCACGCGGATTGTACGTAGTATTGGAGCAAAACAAAATTGCTGTTTACGCGGCGCGGGTTGACAAGAGACTGGTGAATTAAAAAATCAATCAAAATTAAGCGCCTGCCGCCCTCTACCTACCGAAACGCTAACTAGCGAACATGTTTATTGTAAATTCTTCATAGATGGCGCTAGTGGTAAATTAAATTAACAAAAACATACAAAATAAACCAAAATGTACTTATAATAAAAAGCTATCATCAATAATCCACCCCCTAGTGCTGGCTGAGACACACACAGCACAGCACTACATCACTGAAGTTCAAGCAGCGCGATCCTAGTGACCGGCCGCCGAAGAATCTTTCCTGTACGCGTACGCACATCTACAACACGTACGCGACCATCTACCCCAGCGTTTATCGCACTCACTCTCCCGTGTCCCCATGAACCACGCTCAACGTTAGGTTCGATCAAGAGTACATAGTCACCCACTGACAGTGATTTGGCTTCTCTAAACCATTTTTGCCTAGGCAACAAGGACGGTAGGTAGTCTTTAAGCCATCGACTCCAGAACATATCGGTCAATCTTTGAGCAACGCGCCAACGTTTACGTAAATTGAGATCAGCGTTGTCATATCTATTTACCTGGAGATCCAGTATAAGATGTTCCCACACGCAGTAAATGTCGATCATCTAAATATGGAGTGAGATTTAGTAGTCGGTTATTTGAAGATAGCGGTATGTTTCGTCTCAAACAGTTTATTTCAGGCCAAAAGAACTCTAATTGAGCTTTAGAAAAAACAAAAAGTGAACTCTTTTAAGTAAAAGTTCTTCTGCTCTCGACATAAGGTCGACATTGAATTGCAACTCTCGGTGGCGGCACTTATCAATAAACAATAAAAACCCGAGCAGTCGTGTGGAGCAACCGTAACCAAGATGAAAAGTTATTTTCATCTGGTAAGCACGACGTGAGGTTTTCTGTTTGTGACATAACAATGGTGTGTTCATAGGGTACTTCAGGAGTTACCTTTTCGCTGCTGCTGATGTCCTTAGGCCAGTTCTCTTCGGGGAGACGTAAGTATGCAGGTCCTTGAAACCACACACTGTCCATTTTCAGCGGCGGAGCATCCTCTCTCGGGGCGACATCGGCAGCGTTCAAGCAGGTAGGCACGTACCTCCACTCAGGTAAGCGCGTCAACTTGTCGATTTCGCCTAATCTATGAGCGACGTATGGTTTGTATGTGCGCGGATCACCTCTTATCCACTGTAATACGGTCTTGGAATCTGTCCAAAATAAGCGCCTAGTCGGTGTAATATCAACATGCTGCCTTTGCACCGCGTCGGCTAAACGTGCAGCTAACAGTGCTGCTTGCAGCTCGAGGCGGGGCACGGACATGGGGCGCAAAGGAGTCACGCGAGCAGTAGCACCGAAAATTAAATTTTGCATCGTAGGTACATACCTTTATCGGAGAATTTTCTTTAGGTTCCTGCCACAAGAAGCGTAAGACTCGTTGGTCCTCGTGACGAATTTTGATACGTAAAAAACATATCTTTTAGGTCTCCAACTATGACAAAGGGGTTAGTACGAAATCGTAGCATAATACCAAATAAGGAGTTATACAAATCAGGGCCAGTTAAAAGAAAGTCATTTAGACAGGACTCCTTTACCTTGGCGGCAGTGTTTAAACACTAACCTGAGTTTCCCAGGCTTGTTCGGATTTTGCACTCCGAAGTGCGGTAGGCATCAAGACTGCGCGGACGACGACGCCTCGTTCCCGGTGAGTTCCCGCGCATATCCCTCGTCGAACAGCTTGTGAATCTATGCGGAGTACCTATCAGCATAGGCACAGTCTTTGCTAAATGTCCTGTTCAGGGAATACAAGCGAGATAAAACATTGTCATAAGAATCAGGCACGGTAAAGGTATCATTTCGGAACGGCAGTCCTACCTCCCATTGCTCTTTGATTTGACGGATTGTGTTATCTAAAATGTGAAGCGCTCTAATATGACCCGTATTCTCGCGGCGTAAGGTTGATATTCCTATGGAGTTGATGGCAAAAGAGTCCTTTATCAATTGATCCAACTCTTTGTCTTGGGTGTCGGATAGTGAAATAGTCAACATGTCGTGATGGTCGCCGTGAGAGCAAGCGCGACCACTATAGCCATGAATACACCAACCTAACCTACATTGCGTCGCATAAGGTTCATTTTTGTTGCCATGAATTACATTCAAAGGGGCCATTAGATAATAATTATCTTGACCTATTATGAGTCGTGGTGTGACTGATGTTTTGCAAACTAAGGCTTTTATAGGTAACAAATGTTTACATTGGAGGTTACCATTCCCAGATAGGTTTTGCATGGGTAAATTGAGTTTTGAAACCTTTCGCATTTGCATATCGTAGCTCTTAGAGTTCATAGTATCACTGCTTATGTTTACGTTCACCTTAGGGGCGTCCGATTGAAACACTTCTATACCGAACGCGTCTACAAACTTTACGGAACTCGATGGCCCGGTAACTAGCCCTAGCTCGTTAGCTAGATTCGCATCTATTATTGAGACGGACGCACCATCATCGAGAAGGGCGTGTGCGATCACTTCGTTGCCCGTAGGGCCACGCAATTTCACTTGAATCACTTTTAGCATTACGCAGGCGTTACTACTGCAGCTGTAGTTATCAGGCGCCGCAGGCGAGACGACGTCGCGACACTGTGACTGTAGGTCACAGCACTCTGACGCGATATGCGCCACGGTGGCGGACGTCGACGGCTCTTCGGGTGGCGGCGGTGGCGAAACTGGTGGCGATTCTCTCAACTCGGTTGTGGCGGCCACTGTTTGGGTGGCGGGCTTGTTGTAATGCAGTAGGCGGTTATGAGGAAGGCCACAATTATCGATGTCGCACACGGGATGCGGACAGCCACCGTTGTCATGCCGGGGCTGTAGGCATGAATAACATAGTCGGCGGGACCTTGCGAAGCTCCACTTATCCTTGCGTAGGGCGCGGCGAAATTGTCGACAGTCGCGTACCAGGTGTGCTGTTTTGCTGCAGAATAGGCATTTAGTAGATGCGCATTCCTCTTTCTCTGCCTCCTCAGCCGTTGTAGCAAAAACATTGTGTGTCGTATGACGTTTCGTGTCAGTGTTTGTGTGGCTGAACGATTTTCGCTGATCGTACGGCTGAATCGACCCAACCGTTAGTATCATTTCAGATTCTTGTTTCAGGAACTTGGCCAATAATACAAGCTTAGGAATATCTTCTAGTCGCCGGCTGTAGGCGTAATCGGTCCACCTACTCAGTAGTGGGCTAGGTAGCTTGGAAACAGCGGCATTCAGTAACTCAGGACTACGCAACTAATCTGGCTTTTCTAGTGCTTGTATTGTGGCCACACAGTTGTTTACTTTGACGGAAAAGTCAATCAAACTGTTTTGATAGTGTGTAGGTAACGGGGCTAGCCTTTTAAGTTGGGAGGTTAGTTTAGTAATAATAATATCGGAACGGCCAAACCTCAACTCCAGCGTGTCCATGACCAGCGAAGGCGGCGTGTTTCCAATGAGCAAGTCGGTCACCGTTTCCTTTGCTTCGCCACGTAGTGACCTGCGCAGGCGCGACAGGTTTTCAGCGTCACTAAAATTGCACACTGTTGTTGACTCCTGGTATGCACTCTTGAAGTGCAGCCACTCAATGTAATCTCCACCAAAACTAGGTAGGTCACGAGGCGTGGCTAGGCGGCTTAGCAGTCGGTTTTCTTTTTGTGAACACGACTCATGGTTCATCATGTCTTTCAAGATGACGGCTAGCTGTTTTATATCTGATGACTTAGTTTGATCTGGTTGCGGGCCGGTGGTGCTGAGGGCTGGAAGGTTCTGAGCCGTGGTCGGCTCTGCTGCACAAGTTATAACTTGGCTGTTCTCCAGCCATTCCTCAACGTTGTTCCGCACGCTGTCAGGTGGACACTGACTGATCTCGGTGTAGTCCTCAGCTGCATCTTCTGCATCCAACTTGGCCAGATTGGCCTGCAGCTCTTTGTCTATAATCTGCATTTGGATGACGGCTTTGGCTTTCGCGGCATCTAGCTCAAGTTGTACACGTCGCGCTGTTGATGACGCAGTAGATCTTTTCGATCTCGCGGACGGCGCGGCCATAGCGGGGCAAGATGGCGGCGATGGCCTCTCGAACACGCGTTCACGTTCGCGTTTCACTGATTCTTCATTGCACAGTGAAATGGATTTTCTTTTGGTCATCTCTTGTTGTAGGTTATACTGCCGACGCGTGAGTACCGATTGTGACGCAGGTGGCGTCCTTTTGACATTCATCGTGCTGTTTTCGTAGATCCAGATCCGAGCTCGAAGACCAAAATTATTAGCGATGGGGCTGGTTATCGGAGCTGAATGAAAACAACTTAGTAGGTTCAAAGGACGCGCGTTCGCCGATCGGTAGGTATAGGGGCGTCGCGGTGGCACGCGGATTGTACGTAGTATTGGAGCAAAACAAAATTGCTGTTTACGCGGCGCGGGTTGACAAGAGACTGGTGAATTAAAAAATCAATCAAAATTAAGCGCCTGCCGCCCTCTACCTACCGAAACGCTAACTAGCGAACATGTTTATTGTAAATTCTTCATAGATGGCGCTAGTGGTAAATTAAATTAACAAAAACATACAAAATAAACCAAAATGTACTTATAATAAAAAGCTATCATCAATACAAGGTGTTAAAAAAGTACCTAACTTACAACTTTTTACAGGGTAATAGCACCCGGTGATAGGGATCACAACCTAAATTTTTTTTTTTTGCTCTATGACGTTCCGTTGATTTTTAAATTAATAAAATGTGAACACTGTGGCGGGAGAAAAGTATTTTTTAAATATTGTTTTCATAGACTTTCACAATGTTTTAACAACTCAAAGCTATGTAAATGCACCTACACAAACATATTTTAAAATTTGTGCTAATACCAAAAACACAAAAATAAAATTTTGAGGTTATAAAATAAAAATTGTTTTTTTCATCATTTTTTTACAGATTTGACATCCTGTTGACCACTAGGTTACACCCTGTAAAAAGAGTTAGGATGTTTTGTAACACGTTGTATTTCGACAGTCACCGGTGCTTTGGATGCGAACCACAGCGCAATCAATTTGGCGCGTTTTCAAAGGCGCGAGAGAAAAATATTCTCCTTATATTTCGTAGAGTTAATGGTAGAGTCAAGTAGCATACTTAACTACTCGACAAGTACTCGACAGTCTTATTTCCTACTCAACTCCAACTCTGCTCTTCCCTACCACTCTAAAATAAGCGTCACGAAAAAAGTGACTTGACCGCGCCTCGTACGTATTGTAGCCAAGTTATTTTTATCATGTTCCATGCAATGCACCTGAACAAACCTTGGCCTGTCAAAGAATGCCATTAAAAACAAGTATTGAATCGAAATATGGCTAGGCAAGGAGAGGAGCCCGGGCAGTGAACCGGAAACCTACGCCTGGGTCGCAAATCTTAGGCTTTGCTCCGGACTGCTCCTTGAAACCCAATGGACCCTGCACCCGCACGGTGAA
Source organism: Zelleria hepariella (assembly GCA_949319315.1). NCBI lineage: Eukaryota > Metazoa > Arthropoda > Insecta > Lepidoptera > Yponomeutidae > Zelleria > Zelleria hepariella. The sequence goes on along the minus strand of OX439382.1, from coordinate 1,008,113 downwards.
TCTATCTTTTTCTTCTTAGGCCTGTTCGACTCAACTGAGGTTGTTGGTCAGCTCCGCATATTCTTCTTTGCGAATTACGCCTTGGCAGTACTCGCGATCCCAGTCCACTCCCGTAGGTTTCTTAGCCAGAATTTCGTGTTTCGGCCGACGCGTCTCTTGCCAGCGACTTCTCTCATCATTATAAGTTGCAGGAGGCTGTATCTCTGGTGTCGGTACCCATGTCCTAGAATGCAATTATTTTAATGAATGCTAAAAACATCGTCTCTCATGTTCCTTTGGTGTAAACGCGGCATTACGCAACAATATAGTCGATATAGCCGCCATTTGTCACGTTCGGTCTTTCTGCAACACGCCCGTGTTTTACGGGCACTTCCAATATTGCCGAGTTGATGAATTAGCGGCACTGCTGGCTATAAATCATAATTTTGGAAGGATTAAAACTTCATTTGAGCGAAAACGCCGACACGTGCTAGACTTTATTTGTTAAGCTTATGTTTGATGTTAGTTCTTTATTGTAGCAACAAGTGTAAAATCTATGTGTAACATTTTATTAATTCTCATATATTCATTCATATCTGTCAACATTAGGTTGTTTTATTTCATTACAACATAATAACATCACCACCATAACATTATATTGAAAGCATTAACTGGATTTGCAAACCGAGAACAAAAGGTAAGCCTGTAGAGTGTACCTACTAAATTTACCATCAGTTCGGCAAGTCCTTCTCTTAGAGGGAGAGGTATGGTCTAGGCACGCTGAAAATGAAAAAAAAAATCTTTTTGGTATGCGTTTTTTTGCTAAAAATGATCTGTCAAATAAGAATCCCTAGGCCAAACTATTTTCAGGACCTAAGGCCTACATTCCAAAATCTAAAACCTACGAATAAATCCCGCACAAGAAAAAAACAACCACTTTTGACTTGGGCCGGATTTATTCGTAGGTTCTAGCTTTGATCTGGAATCTAGGATTTAGGTCCTAAAAATAGTCAAGGATTCTCATTGGATGACTGGTTTTTAGCAAAAACTTTGGCGTTGAGGCTACTATGCCACAGACGATCTCACGATGTTTTCCTTCTGAGTAAGTGAATACCTGTAAATTTCAGGCGTCCTAACAATACAGTATGTAAGTAACACCTGCCGTTTGTTCGTACATTAACTAAACAGTGCTTAAGGGTCTAAACTCTAAGGTATGGACGCAAAGGGACAATAATGGAAATGGCTATTGTACTGCCTTTTAGGTAAGTTTGCATAATGAGGATTGAGGACTACAGTTTTAGTGCTCACTAGTTGGCGCCACTGTCGAGCAAGGTCATGAGTATAGCTCATAACCTCATACCTTAACACTTTTCAAAACATGAAATTTAGTGTAAGTGACTTTTCGCTCTACGGGGACGATTTGCGGTGCTTATTTTAGACAATACAGGGTCCGGAGCCCAATGATCATTTCCTCTCTCATTTCATCATCAGTACTTTGATTATCGCAACTGCACCATCACTTGCCTCCAAACTGAGCATTAGATATCGGGGTATAATCTGCAGTTATAGTTCATAGTTCATAGTTCAAAGCTAAAATCATAATAACCGTTCTAAGTTGTCCAACGCACTCTTATATTATAGAACTTGTTAACCGGACTGGGCCTTTCAATACCTACTCTTAAGAACCCTGATTACCTACCATAAATGATAATCACAAATCATCATCATCAGCCTGCTAGCACCCACTGCTGAGTAATGGCCTCTTCATGCTCACGCCACCTCTCACGATCCTGCGCCAGGCGCAACCACTGTTTTCCGGCTACTTTGGCTATGTCGTCGAACCATCTCTCTCGTTTACTCATAAATAACTTGATATCTGCCCTCGCAATACGCACGGCTGGAACATTGAACGTGTAAATACGTTCATATTCAGAGGCAAACATCGATCACATAAAAACGGGCCGTATAAAATAAAGCGGGATATATTTTATTGAATTTCACCGATATTGATTTATGCGGCTATTTGTTTGGATTTTTGACCGACTTCAAAAATGAGGAGGTACTCAATTCGACCCGTCTTTTGTTTTGTTTGTGTTGCCTGAAGACTTTATTCTATGTTTGAACAAACACGAAGCGCCTTATAGTTTGCGCCAAGTGACGATATGAAGCGCAACATATTTGCCTGCTAAAGCTGGCTAAGGCGAAGGTTTTCACCTATACAGGGTATTACAGAAAAGTTCTGAGTCGCTTAACACATCAAATACTCAAATACATACAAAAATTCAATACCGCACAAAACGTATAAAGTTCTAAACTAGCGTTAATGTCTCGCTTTGATTTTAGATTAAAGCGAGAGGGCGAGTGTTTTGAAGTTTATCCAATTTTTTTTCTTGAATGACACAGGTTATATTATAATGTTTATAAAAGTTGCTTGTATTAGTGTTTTAAACCACCCTCTTCAGTAGGTATCACAGGGACCTGTCTGTAAAACCCTATATAAAAATATTATGGCCAAAGCTTCGCAAACTACCTGCCAAGAGTGAGCTACTCCACATCGCGAGTGATAGAATAAAACCAAATGGAGAAATAATATGTTTTTCTCCACCATGGAGTGATGGTCACAATTACTCACGATTTTCAGCATTGAGGATCGACTGGATGGATGGATAAAAAAACCGGCCAAGTGCCAGTCGGACTCGCGCACTGAGGGTTCCGTAACGACATACAATTTTAAAAAATCTGGTTGTACGGACCCTCAGTACGTGAGTCCGACTTTATTAGGCCGTTTTTTTTTTAAATTATTTTTTGTTTTAGTATAAAGTAAGCCCTATAATTATGCCAAGTTTGATGCTTGTATGTTTTACTGTTTTGCTATAGGGCAAAAAGTATAAAAACAGGTTTGTTGTAAGGGGACCCTCCTTATTTTTTTATTTAATTTTGTTATTATTTGCTTGGTAATTCGCCATAATAATACATAATCTGTGAAACTGGCTACCTATTACGGTTTCAAAGATTTAGGTTATAGTTAGGACAGTCAGACGGACAGACAGACAGAAAGAGTGAACAGACAGACAGCCTAGGCAGAGTTTGGCATTCTTCGGGTACGGAATTCTAATACCCAGCTGAGTTAAGTTAAGGTCGAAAATGGCCTGAACTGCTTCGAGAAAAGTATGGTACAGCCGTGCCACTTTTTAGCTCGACTTGGCGGGGGCACTGCCGTGCCCCCAGATAACGTTATTATAACCTACCATCCGATGTATTGTAATTTCAATTCGCATTGTTGATTTTAATCACACGGGATGTAGAGGTAATGGCATCGTGCGGAAATGTGGTCGTGATCTGCATTGGTTGCAATTAAATTACCACTTCATATCACCTGGGATGGATTACAATAGGGGCAATTATTTCGTCGAGGCATAAACTTATTCCACAGTTAATTTAAAAACACATGGGTTTTTTAATTGAAGGAATACGATGAAAATTTCACCAACCGAGAGTCCTCTTGGTTCTGAACTATCAATTTTCTATAGCAACACGCTTAATATACCCCTTTTCGTTAGATTTACGCAATTCTAACCACACACGAGAGACGATCAGATTTGATCTAGATTTATACAGGGTGGCTCATTTATGGGTACTTCTTAGGCTCATGTTTCCTGTAGTACATTTTTTTCCACAGTGATTTGATGAGAATCTAAAGTTATTCAAATCATACAGAAAGTTAGAAAAACGTTGAAAAAAATAAAGCCTATGAACACACGTTTGGGACATAGCAAGCTAGTTAAGCCACTTAGCTACTCTTATGCCAAATTTCATTCGATTCGATCAAATAGTTTTTACACCATGATGGATTTTGTGACCAAAATTTGAGAAATTTACAAAACTTACTAAAAAAATCATAGCCCTAAAACTGTGGTTCATTTTGGTGGAACATACATTTCTTCCAATCTAAAAGATTAGTTAAATACGATGACCTCTAGCAAAAAAAATATATATGTACTACTATAATTGAAAAATTGAAAATATTTATTTCAGACTTAATAATTATGTACATAATTTAAATTAAGTCCATATAAATGGGCCACCCGATATTTAGTCAGTCAGAGCAAATCAATCCAACGAATACTTGAATGCATCTCTGGGTTAGGTACTAGGTATTATAAAATCTGCCGTAATGTGTGATATTAATATGGAATTTGTTATAATACTGTGCTCAAGTAATTGTATAGACAGAGATAAACTTCGTGACTGCAGAAAAAATACACTACATTTTAAAGCCGTCTATAATATTTTTATAATATTATAAACGGCGTTTTAGGCACACACGACAGTTAAGTACGTAGATGCTTACATTTTCGTTGAAAAATCGCCCGTTAAGTAAGTGATTAGAGTGCACGCGTGTAAGTGTCTACGTGCTGTCGTGTGTACAAAAAGACTCGATAAACAAGCTTGTTTATCGAGCTGTTTTGTATAATAAAAATATAATTTAATTTTGTATGTAATTGATTTTTTTATCTACCCTTGATATGGGGCATGGGGCATAAATATGGGGCATTGAAAAAATACAGTATAGACGCAGCTCCTCGTTACCGATTAGTCAGGTGGCTTCCGCTTTACGAAAGCAAAACTGACTCTCCATTCAGTTGTTCCCTCAATGCTGAGGATCATGGCCATCATTGAAGGTGGCGGAGAGTAGAGTTCAATCATTCGCGACTTGGATCAGTTCGTGCAGGTATTTTTGCGTGGCTTTGGTCATATTATATCCATCCATATAGCGGGTGTTCTGCCTTGTCCACCACCTTTCCCGTCATATTTTGTATCAGGTCCTCAACGGGCTGTGTGTCCGAAGAACGTTGAGATACGTCATTGAAACTGACTCTTCCCTTCACAAAACAAAGGCACATTTTTCTTCTCATAAACGAAGATCCCCAAGATAACAAATCACAGACCAATACGCAGATTTAGTACGGTTTGCGCGGATTTGATCAAAGGATGAGGGAGACAATATCGTCGCCAACCGGCCGGTAGATATACGACTTTATTGCCCCGGGACTGGGACTGAGTTATTCTTAGGGACCGTTAACACAAGGAAGTAAAGTGAAGAGTGAAAATTTGCCTTTTTTAGCCCCCGACCCAAAAATAAGAGTGTTAAAAGTTTGACCGCTACGTGTTGTGCCATGTGTGTGTGTCTCTCTGTCTGTCTGTGGCCGATTTAGATGCGGTTTTTTAATTTGATAGCAGGTTTTCTAGCGAGTTTTCATGGATACGTTTATGAGATATGCTAATTTAAAGCTAACAGTCATGTCGGTGGTATTTAGTAGTTACTAGCTTTTGCCCGCGACTTCATCGGCCCAGACTTTTTTTTTCTCGCGAGTTTTTCCGTTGTTTTAATGGTTATTCTGCTATTCGGGGCGAAATCCAACCCATCAAAAATCATAAAAATCGGTCCACCTGTTCTCAAGTTACAAATGGTGTAACTAAGGTTACACCATTTGTAACTAACACGACTTGGTTTGATATTATAAGATTAATGGGCGGTGGACGAGAGTATAAAGAAAACTTTAACTATCGCAAGCCTTAGCTTGTTCTTAAACGTTGTTTTATGCAGCTTTCCTTCCATCACTCGCGATGTGGATCAGTTCGTGCAGGTGTTTTTGCGTGGCTTTGGTCAAATCATAATATCCGTCCATCTAGCGGATGGTCGGTTTAGAGCTCTCTTTCCCTCCGCCTTTCCCGTCATAATTTGTTTTTCCAGTCTATCAGGTCCTCTACGGGCTATGTATCCGAAGAACATTTAGATACGTCGTTGAAATATGATTGAGAGTTGGGTGCGTGTTTTCAGCTCTTCGCGTATACAGGGTGTTAAAAGACCGCCGACAGACCCGAAAGGCACGCATACTGGACACCAAAACAAAGTTCTTTTTCGATAAATTATTGCTGGGAAATGATTTTGGATTTTTAGGTTATAATTTTGAAAAATATTTTATCGAAGTCATATTGCACAAGCGTTGACATAAGTTAATACTACAATTACACTTGAGGTGCCGATGTTTCGAATACATTGCGGGTTGCAATTTTAACGTAATTTTTTTGTAAGAAATATACAAAACTTTGATATGGCTTCTTGAGAAGAAATGTTAAGTACTTGATACTGAATACGTTTCTACAAAAAAAAAGTTTTGAAAAGTCCGACTTTGAACTTCAATATCTCGCAAACCGTTGAATTCCCAGGCGTAGTTCCTTGGGCAAAAATGTTTTTTTATGATGAGGACAATACGTGGTTTCCCGCTTTGTTGGCGGTCTTTTAACACCCTGTAGACTCATTTTTGTTCTCTTCGCTGTCCACGGAATCTGTAGCAGAAGCCAATGCCATGGCAACACGTCACTCGTCATCATCACCACATAATTACTTCGCAGCCACTTCGCAACAATGGAAACAATTTCCATAATTTTCTAATCAGTTTTCGAGGAATAATTTCAGTAAGTAAGTAAGGTTGTAAATATTTGTCATTCGCGATTATTCGAAAATGTGTCATTCACAATAAATTTCACATTGTTTATACAGTGGATTCTTCTGTGTAAACACCTATTAGTAATTGAATATTTATTAGTCAACGAAGTGTATGAACTACCTAACAGTATTTAGTCAGGTTACGTTGAAAAACATATTTTGGGTGTGATTCTTTTAGATTATGACTCTATAGTTTCGAACAATACTGCAATACAAGTACAGGGCCTGAGTCTGTAACGCAATGGTGCCAAAATGAGCTCCCAGTTGACGGCTTCAATTAAGATTTTTTTTATTTGCTGTCGGTCCTTTTAATGTTTTTGTAGTATAGCAAAGAATATTCTGATTCAAATTCTAGAGGATTAATTCGCTGGTTGTAGGAGAAAAACGAGGATACCCTGGTTTTGTCCTTTTGCTGGGACGCCATTGAAACACCATTGCGTTTAAGGGTGGCTCAGTTAAGTGAACAGTAGTAGGCATAGCAAAAATTTTCTGAGCATTTCCATACTATTGGTTCTGAGCAAAATACGTTGTTTCGACGTAGTTATCGTTATTTCTAATACGAAGATTGCCTTCTCGCCAAGTTAAGGCGAGGTCCAATCACTTGTATACTCAGCTGAGTTGAGACTGACACTATTTCCATTCAGTCCTTGTTGCTGGAACAAACAACTGAGTAACCGAATGATTGTACCTTTCATCACCGATTAATCACCATAAACTAGTTTAAAACATCTTGAAAACTTCTGTTCTGAATCATTAAAAAAACAAATAGAGACGATCTAGATCGTAAATATAGCTTACCGGGTTCTTCGAATGAAAAACTGTAGGTTATATCCCATCCCACCAAAAACATTCTGTAAAAAAATAGCCAGGTCTCGATGGAGCTGCTTGTTTATCTCTAATAAAAAGTAATGAAATCTAGACAAAGTCGTGCCAAGTCTAAGGTTCCTTACTGCGATTTCTTTATTATTATAATTAATGTTGTGTGACTTGGCCGTTGAAGGGTACACAAGCGGTTCTGGCGTCAGATTGGTGCAATGGTGTCATGGAGCACCTGGTTTTGTACCCTTGTATACCCTTCAACGGCCAAGTCACACAACATTAATTATAATAATAAAGAAATCGCAGTAAGGAACCTTAGACTTGGCACGACTTTGTCTAGATTTCATTACTTTTTATTAGAGATAAACAAGCAGCTCCATCGAGACCTGGCTATTTTTTTACAGAATGTTTTTGGTGGGATTTCACTTCTTTTTGTAGAAACGTGGGCATATTGATTTATTTCATTAGATTTTCTTATTGTAAACAGTTTTTTAATTTGTGTAATGTTCGAGTAGAATAAAGTGAATCGTTCGACTATTTCTTCTTGTTAAATTGTAAGTATAAGTATAAAAGCCAGTCTAGTCTTATCCAGAGATTTCCTTTAATTTTATTTATACGCGTATTAAAAGCAGAAGGGGAGGCATTCGCCCAGCAGTAGGACGCTATAGGCTAGATTAAATTAGAAGATGTGTCCCACTACGCTAGATTTCTGCAATGACAGTCGATATTTTTATGTACTAATAGTAGAAGGGGGCTCTAATACAGCTGAGACCAGCTGAGGGTTCTTCATCAGATACTTCAGACCTTCGATTTTTGACATCAAATGAAGCGGCCCACCAAGTTGATTATTTTTTGTAAGGGCGGTATATGTCGATCTATAATAGTTTGGTTGGGCTCTTGTGTTTTCTAATCAGGGTCACCAGGTACTCCAGATCTTCGATTATCCTAGTTTTTATAGTTTTCCCTTTATGTGGCCATTAAACCCTAACTCTGTACCAAATTTCAGCTCTCTGAGTTTATGGGAAGTACTAGTCCTATTAGGGCTCTTGTGTTTTCTAATCAGGGTCACCAGGTACTCCAGATCTTCGATTATCCTAGTTTTTATAGTTTTCCCTTTATGTGGTTATTAAACCCTAACTCTGTACCAAATTTCAGCTCTCTGAGTTTATGGGAAGTACTAGTTCTATTATGATGATCATGAGTGAGTGAGTGAGTGTGTGTCATAAATGCGAAACTTTGCTTTCGCTTAACTTCGGAACTAAATGACCTACAGACTTGAAATTTTGGATTTTAAGTATGTGATTATAGCTTACTAGATGACGAAAATTTCTGCATTCTGGTCTTATCCAGAGGTTCTCAAATAGGGGCCTGAAAATGCGGCGAAATGGTTCCAGTAAAGGATGGTACGGCAGTGTTTGCTTCGCGCTCGACCTGGCGGGGGCACTGCCGTGCCCCCAGATCTAGATTCGATAGTTTGATCTGGTTTTCTTTTTACTATTAATTACCTACATTAGTTTTTAGGATTCCATACCCGAAGGATGCCAAAAAGACCCCATTCTTTTCTATTTTTAGGTATTTTTTTTTGTAAAATCATATAATTGTAACATCAATTCAGTACCCGAAGGAACTGCAGATATAATAAGTATTATGTATACATATTTTGGTACATCACTGTAGGTAGGTATCTAAGACCGTAGATTTATTACCATTTTTATTTTCTCAAAGTGGTGGTGAATCTATAAGGAAAAGTCAAGTCGAGACTAAACCGTTTTCAGCCACAAAGAGTATGAATAATAGCAGTTAAATTACCGTGTTTCAGTGAGTACATAATAGAGTCTGTTTACTGGCCTGCTTTAATAGCACTTACAAAGGCACACTCATTATTACTGAACGGTGGCCAGGAATGAATCACAAATCATAATAGAACTGACATCACGGACATACCTGTGACTCCTGTGACTAAGAACATAATAGCTGAAGAGCTGTTGACAAATCGACTTATTTTGTCGTACAAGGCTGGGAGCTTCTAGGCTAATCAGTAAGTAAAGGTTTATTAAGGCCAAAAAACTTATACTAATACGGTAATTCCGCCAATTTTGAGAGGATGTCGAAGACGAAAAATCAAGTCTTCGTAATAGAGATGATGTATTTTAACTTCAACCCTTAATAGGTAGTTTAAACTTAAGTTTGATTCAACATTATATCAAATACCCCGTGGTGGATTTTAGAACTAAAATTGGAGAAATTCACAAAATTACTAAAAAATTCACAGCCCCTAATTAAATACATTTTGGTAGAAAATAGGTTAAATTCTTAACAATCAGTTACATTGGCACATAAATGGGCTACCCTGTATATATGACCGCAGCTTTTACCTGCCGAACATTGTCGTACTGCTTACTGGATACCCTATAATCATAGAATGGCCTACTGAACCCTCTGCGCCTGACTGCAACTCGCGCTTGGCGCTCCGGTTTGTAATATTACTTAAAGAAAAGAATGTCCTTTATTATTTTTTCTACAACACAAAGAAAAGCAGAGATCTAAGGAGACTCTAACAATACGAAATATTTGATTGCATACGAACACTTGAAGTGGAGGGCTCTTGAGAGCTTTGAGCATTGTAGATACTGGATGCCTCTGCTCATCTCTTTGCTCGCTGATATCTTTGAGATCAAAGAACAAGAGAATTCTCATGTGGATATAGACGTAAAAGTTTCAAAAGGCAAAATGCCCTTTGCAACTTTCGCGACTTGCAGAAGCTCGACATTTGAAGATATGCTTCTGGCACTTGGTAGTAAAAACTTTACTTCCTTACTTGGTTTTTATTTTACCAAAAAGCGGTCTGAAGAAACGAATCCACACAAAACAATGTCCCAGGCACAGCAGCGCCAAGTGGTCTCTTCACCCATTTAGTGTTAGTGAAGGTGCACGCTGTATCCATCATCTCATTACGTAGATGCAAAGGCCTAAGTTTATTTAACCTAAAACCCTAGTATATAAACCGCGCGGGATGAAAATGAGATGCGAACTTTTGGAACTGAGACGCGCGCGGTAAGCAAACTCACGTCGAAGCAACCTTGTCAAAGTAAAATAACGTATACACCGTGGAATTTTAGTGGTTTTAAAGCCGAAGGTATTTTGTTGCACTGGTGATTCTGAGCCAAAATACAAAATTTCATTCCAAAACGCGCGAAAAAAAAATTCACTTCTCCATACAAATGGTGTCGATTGGCGATAGCCGTTTGTATTGGGAAGTGGTTTTTTTTTTCGCTCGTTTTGGAGTAAAATTTTGGAATTTGGCTCAGAATCACGAGAGCAACTAAATACCTTCGGCTTTAAAACCACTAAAATTCCACGGTGTATATTCGATTGATTTTGACAAGGTTCCATCCCATTCTCATGGCGCGCGGTTTATAACACGTTTTGACGGTGAAAATCTGGCTGGATCATTATTAACTATTTAGGGTTGTATTAAGATAATATTAGGCTCTTGATCCCACTAAGTTGCTTTCATCTTACCTTATTTATGATTAGTGATGTTGAGTCGCGGTTACTATCTGCTTCGGGGATATCATCTCGGAATAATTTCTGTGGGATTATGTTTGTTAACGTATAACTACAGGGTGCCCTCTAATTCGATTGCGGAACTTTGGATGTTTCATACATTTGGCGTAGTACTGAGTCGACATTTTGTATGGTGCAGCTGATATTTTTTTCGCTCTATTTTTTTTAAACTATCTACCTAGTACAACTTGTTTGTATCGATCAGTACACAGCCTACTTAAAATTGCGCTAACAACTTAGAGTGCACCCTGTATGTATAGTCTGGGGTGCTTTTACATTTTACCATAACTTCGTTGGAAATGTATACTTCAACCATAACACACTAAGATAAATCTGGAGACCACGTTTCCCTACTGCTGGTACCAACTCATGGTTCACCAGAATCATTTCAGATACTTTATGTTGTTTACCTGTCTCTCTGACTGATATAAATGTAGCATCGACGAAGGCAGGGTTGCCAGATGTGTTTTTCCGTTTCTCCCCAAATTTAAATATTTTTTTCTCCAAAACGATACTATTTTCCATGGTTTTACCCAAAGGCCCAGACTCATTTTTTCCCTTATTCTACGGCATATTTCGCCTGGTAGTATCAATGTTTTTGTTAGTGGTTCTACCAGTAAAACTACAAACAAATGGCTTTCACTGTAGTTTAACTAAACTTTTTGTCTATGGTATTGACATAAAACAAACTGAAAGTTTATTCAAATAACTAAACCTCCCAAAGTTCTGAACGCAGCAGCCCAGCTGAGCGTTGGAAAACTAATGGACGCGTTCGTAAAAATGCATGAGCAATGTACGGAACTACGGATGCGTTCCAAAACAAAAAATAATAATTATCCAAAACTGTTCACTGTGTTTTCTTTTTCTCCAAACATTTCTCCAAAGATTTCTTTTCTCCAAAATTTCTACAGGAGCCAAATTTTTACCCATAATTGCGAGAAAAATACCCAATCTGGTAACACTGGACGAAGGACGTATCATGAACCAATAATATCGCGAATGGATTCGCCACTAGGGGCGCTAGTGTAGCGTGAGGTCAGAAATGTCATTAAGACGCCATACGTCTCACAACTAGCGCCGCCAATGAAAAAAAAAAACATCTCTTTTTTTTGGATGCGTTTTTAGCAAAAAACGCTCCTGCGATTTCTCAACGCGAGGCTTAACTATTTTTAGGACCTAAGGTTTGGATTCCAGGATTAAATTTCCTACGAATGCAATCGATTCTCGCCAAAAGTGGCCACTTTTGGCGAGAATCGATTGCATTCTTAAGTTCTAGGATCTGGAATCCAAACCTTAGGTCCTAAAAATAGTTAAGCCTCGCGTTGAGAAATCGCAGGAGCGTTTTTTGCTAAAAACGCATCCAAAAAAAGATCGGGTTTTTTTTCCATTGGCGGCGCTAGTTGTGAGACGTAAAATATAAAATAATAAAGATTATAACGATAGGTTGGTAACTTAATACAAACATTATAAAATTTAAAATAAAATATTGAGATCAATATATGATACCCTGTCTCTGTCTTTAGCCATATATTTTAGGAGTCTAGTGAACACATAAAATCATATACGGGTCATTCTTTGAGAGGTCGATTTTTTTGGTCACACCCTAGTATCTACTAAACTATACATCACACAGTACTAAATTAGCACTTAATCGTCTACTTAACTAACGGTCCATTGAGGCATATCAAATAAAATCAATATTTTATAGAGGAAATTGCCTAAATATCCCTTTGAAGGTAAAAAAATGGGTGATTTTGCGAGTATTTTGAATGTCACACGCGTGTGGGCCTGGTATGTTTTTGTTTGTGGTTTTACTCATGTGCCCACTACTATGCTAATTTATACCTTTCTAAATGCCTAATGAGTGCCTCTATCCAATCGTATATCCAGCATTCTATTAGAATGAAAAAAAACTCTTGTGTCTGTAGACATTCCTAGAAATATCACGCGTCGAGCAAAGTTTAAATCGTGCAACGAAAGTATGTTTTTATACAAGCTTAAATACGCGGCAAGTTTCTAGTTACTGGTGCAAAATATCGTCAAATGGTCCTTGTCAACTATTATGGTTCGTATGTGTCGCTATCTTTCATGCCTAAACTTTTACGTAAGTTCTTGACTTTTTTTAAACTTTGGTTCGGTAAGGTAGCTGAAAGTGGTGGCACGTTTTGCTAGTATAGTAAACAAGACTACACTAAACTGTCCTAAGTACATGAATGCGTATATCCCTGAGTAGGTATTGTCGTAAAAATAAATACGATTGCTTCTATAGTTTAAGAGAAATAGCTACATTTTAGTTATTTCTGAGATCGGTGGCACTGAGATCGGTGGATTTAAGCCACCGATCTCAGTTATTAGCCAAGGATCTCAAAGAAGTTTTCAACATATTGTATCAATTTCACAGATTCTTTAGATACCACACCGAACGAGATGCTATGACAAATTCAAAATGTATCAGTTTGTTTCTATGGACTAAAGTTTAGACTTCATTTAAGCTATTAAGGTACTGTTTTTTGCAAGGAAATGTAATTTCATGCAAATAAAAAGCAAAATCCGTATAGATAGACAGACAATTTTAGTGTATAATTATTACAGTCACACATATAATAGAGCATTGGTCGCCGATGCGAGAGAACCAGGTTCGATTCCCAGCGCAGGCATGTAACATGACTTTGTTTCTTTTCAAAGTTACATAAATTTGTAAATTTGAAGTAGCTAAACCCCTCCCTAATGTGAGGAAAAACATCGTGATGAAACCCGCAACTTAGTTGGCTCCACACGTAATGACTTCTCTTGTGGGCTAGGCCGACCAAGCTGTCAGGATGGTATAGGTGCTGGGCAAGCCTACTCCATCTAAAACAATGTCCCAGATACTGCAGCGCCGACTGGTCTCTTCACCCATCTAGTGTAAGTGAAGGTGCCACTGGACGCTGTATAAATAGATGCGAAGGCTTGTTGACTATAATTTTGCATGTTTAGCTTAGGAATTGATCTTTTACAATGATTTTATGAAAATAAAGTTATGATTTTTTTGATAATTTTTATGATGTTTAATAGAAATGTTTTGCTTAATTTAGCCCCCTTTTATCTGTGTCAGTTCATGAGTGACGTTTAAATTTAGAAAAATCGTTTATTAGTCACTGTAATTACTGTTTATAATAATTTTAGACACTATCTGAGATCGGTGGCCTTTTTGCTGAGATCGGTGGCTTGTCAAAAAAGAAGATTTTTTTTTCATTAATCTATAAAGCCTACAGGTGTGCCTCATCGACATATTGACTAGTTTTTAAGCCATCTTTTACGGTGTATTTTTAGTTTTCACCTATCTTGAAAAAAAATAAGAGCCACCGATCTCAGCGAAGAACGCTTTTCTCAGGAATGACCGATACGTAATTTACATCGTTCGGTTTGGTTCAGGATGGGCCCACAGATGCGACGACGCCTCCTGAATCCAAATTCGCATCGTGAACGCATCAGTGGCGACGTAACTTGATATTATGGGACGCAAACATCGGGTTAATTTATTTGTTTTGCTGAATATAAAGGTACCTACCGTCTTACATGGATAAAACATTCATATAAAAGCATACCTACGTCCCTGCCTCCTAGACTACCCGACACTTTTTAATTTTTTTACGGGATATCCTCTTTCCTCGAAAAAAAAAGATTCCGGGTAAAATGTATGTTAGCGCGATGTTGCATTTTCCATAAAAAGAGGTTGGCAACGAAAATAATGATTTTAAACGTCGATGAAGTCGTAGATCAAATAATATTTGATAATTGTTCAATATTGTATTCTTCTTCTTGAAGTGCCTCTCCATCACTGGAGGTTGGCAGTCAGCTCTCTGCACCGCTCTCTGTTCATGGCTGTCCTGAATAATTATTGCTCCACGGTTTTGATGCCGGTCCATTCCTTTACATTACACAGCCATGTCATTTTCCTCCTTCATGGCCTTCTCTTTCCCTCTACTTTGCCCATCACTATTCAATATTGTATTGCGCCATGAAATAGAGCTAAAGCAGCAATAGTTCTAGAAAGATCAACGCTGTAATAGGGGTACCCATTTTGATTAATATAACAATCGATAAGCCATGTCAGAGGCTCTTTGGGTGGCCTAAAAACTCTGACACCAAGGATGGCAACTCTACTACATACCTACCTACCATAGGGGCCCCTATCATGTAAGTATTTTTTTATCCTTCAAAGCCCAGCATTGGGCAGAAGTAGACTGATTTTGAGACATCTTCAAGACCCACCTGTTTAAGGCGCAGTGCATAGTGAATTAGCCCGCGAGCAAAGAAAAATCGATTATTGTATCAAATACATTAGACAAATCGAAGATGTTCACATATCAAACACAAATGAAAATGTTCACATATTTAGAATTAGGTGAGACCTATCTAACACAGACAGTTTCATGTTGATATGAATTACAGATTGCAAGATATTTTCGCTCAAAAAAAGGTGCGCCGCCTATTTTTTTTCAGCCAAAAAAAATCTTCAAAACGTTTATGAATGTTTTCGATCTGTTTTGTCTATTTGATACAGGAATCTATTCGGTGCATTCTTCTTTGCGCGCGGGCTTTCACTATGCACCTTAATAAACAAAGCATCATTTGTAGAGGCCCTTGCAATCGCCGAAATAAACACAAACTTCTCTTCAGACTCTCGAGTACTCGTATTACATTTCGCCTAAGAGGTGTTTAGTTAGGCTCCGTTTCATTTCGCCTTCACGTCAAGTACTGCGTTAGTTATAATAAGAGGTAAACTTCGCCCAGCCTTAGTTAGGTGGGGAGAAGTTTTCATACAAATAGGTTTCGTTCGCACACGTAGGTAAGGCTGCGTTTAGGTTCGCGCTTGTAACCTGCACGTATAACATAAAACACTGATAATTAGAGCCAAAACTAAAGATATGGGAGCTAAAACCAATAGGCTCCAACGGAAATAGTGGCATATTCTAGAGTATATCGCTTTCGAGATTCTGCGAAGAAAACATTACTAACCGTGCCACTCACGAGTCTGCAGTATGAGACACGAGTTAGGGGTTTGGGGTTTAAGGGTTTTTTATACTTCGAATGAAAAATATTAATTTAGTTTTTGTGTTTGTGTAATTTATGGCTCGGTGACTTGATAGTTTGAAACTAAAATCATCATAAGATTTAAGAATATAAACCAGATGCTGGCGCTCGTCTTACTCAAAAATGTTTTTGTGACTTTTGTGGTTTGAGGAGAAAAAATCAAAGTAAGTTATTGCTTTCGACTGTTCGACAAAGCCATGCCATCTCAATTTGCGTACTAGAGGGGAATAGTGGGACACTAATAATAGTAGAGGTTACATACAAACAAAAATAAGAGCAAACTTGAACCATCCACTCTAGCTTATTCAACCCGCAGTACGCAAAGCCCTCACACTCACGCGCGATCTAATTTTAGAACTTGCATTACACTGGTTAGCATACATAATAGAGCTGATCGATGCTGGTGCGTACTCGTATGCTAATAAGCTTATCAACCTCATTGGAGCCACAATTGGCGCCAATTTGTGTGCACAATTATACCGGGATGTAGTTCCAAAATTGTGTAAAATACCCAGGAAGTAGGTACTTATAGCGATTCATAAATAAAAAAAATGTATTGGATTAGTGTCCATTTGTGACATGTTCATCAAAATGAGTAATAGCTTTTTTGGAATAGGTTCGTTCTGCCACCAGAGGGGCTATACGAAACCAAAACAACCTTCGTCGAGCCTGAAATGTCAGCGACAAAATCTAGGACTCAAAAAAACCTAAACGACCCGTGAAATCCTTCTTTAGCATACACACTCGCTTTGCACTACACTAGCTTTAGTCGAAGCCGAAATGTCAGTTTCTCGAGACGAGACGTAGATTTTCTCGGAGGACGCTTAAGAAACTGACATTGTGCCCCATGAAGATTCTGCTAGCTTTTGAATTGGATTTCATCAGGCAGATATATATTTTGTCTTAACCAAGTAAGGTAAACTTTAGGTACATACTGCGCCTAACTATTCCAGCTAAACACAATAGGGACTAGTAGTCACTTCACCCATCTAGAGTGAGTGAATATGCCACTGGACACTGTATAAATCATCTAATCATCATCGTTTTTGCATTTGTAGCATGTTGACATCCACTGCTGAGTAAAGGCCTCTTCATGCTCACGCCACCTCTCACGATCCTGTGCCAGACACAACCAGTGCTTTCCGGCTACTTGGGCTATGTCATCTGACCATCTTCTTGGTGGTCTCCCAACCGATCTCTTCCCCTCTCGAGATCGCCATTCCACAATGGACTTCGTCCATCTACCATCAGTGCGTCTACCCGTCCTGCCCACTTCCACTTCAAAGACGCTATCCGTTTTCCGACGTCTGCCACTTTGGTCTCATAATAGATTCTAAGTCCTAAGATTTGTGTTATGTTATGATGACTCAAATGATAAATGCTTTCGTACAGTTTGGCAATACGTGGCATAGCCAAATGAAGCCAACTCATACAAGGAAGCAGCATAATAGAAAACCTAGTTCTTAGAAATAATAGAAAACCTAATTGAGACTAATCTTCTCATTTATGACGAGGTACTTAGCGCGACACTAGAACTGGAAAACCCATTACGTTTGTATTGCTCTTCATTGAAAAAAAACAATGTTGTATTGTAGCTCGAACAGGCTACGAAAATAGTAAACCTAGCTATTCGGTTGAGCAAATATCGATCTTGTGTTAAGCTCTAAGGCCTATTGAAGTATCTATATTCGAATGAAAACCGTTGCAAACTTATTTCGACTGCATTGGGTTCACTGCATAGCTGCGCTTCGTCAGCTAAAAAGTCCACCTCCTGACACATCGCATCGTCAAAAGGATTACGAGGTCATCCCACCGTCTCCACCAGTCCGCTTATCTTACACCAAAAAAACTGGTCGAAATTAAAGTAATCAAACCTCAAACTTACCAACGACCATCAGTTATTCATCCCAAGTTTCCAACAGCACTAGAGCTCAAAACAATGCGACTGGACCTCATCCATCTAAGCACCTACTTAAGTTTTATTCCAAACACGACAGTGCCTCAGCAGCCGCCATAGTATGGTCAAGTTATTATAACGCAATTTCCTCCGAAAAAGGTTTGAGAGATGGCCGAGTTTGCATGAGAATAAAAATTCTTCTTGTAACTTCCACTTACAACTTAGACCAAGTACTTCAAACGAGAAGTGGAACTAACGACTATAAACCTTACCTTATACGCAATAAGGGCTACTATGGAGAAGACACTAATTTGGGAGGCGTGTACTTGGCAACAATAATGTTTTGAGATTTGCATTTGAAAAGATATTGGACATGAAAATGTTTGTGCTTTATATTAAAAGGTTTCCCGTCGGCCCAGAGAATTTCTAGGCAAGCACCGTCAGCCCATATTTTTGGTATGCTCTGGTAAGCATTAAAAATTAGCATGACTGTGTATTTATCATTAAGTCGGGCAAAATATAAAAATCTCCACTTTTGCCATCAGCGCTCTGATAAGCCGCGTTTTCACATCCAAAGTACACAATGACAAAGTGAGTCATCCAAGTTGAATGCTTCTTATTGAACGATTCCATCCGAGCTACAGACAAGCTCATTAGAATGGGAAAAAACGCAACTAGGTGCCCGCTTCATATAAACAGGCCCGGATTTAAGGGGGGGAAAAGGGGGGCAACCGCCCAGGGCCTCCAGAAGAGAGGGGCCCCCACATAAATTGAATCATAACTCCAAGTATTTATTTGTTTATATTTTATCTATTATATATTAAATATGTATTTAGTATATGTAATTTATATATTGATATCTTGTAGGTAGATCATGATTAGGTACAGGTTTTATTTCTATTGTTTATGTAGTATATTATGTGCACATTATGCACGCCCGCTTTTCACAACTATTTCGATCCCCCAAGGTTTGCTGGAAGAAATCTCTTACAGGGATAAGCTAGCCTTTGTACATGTGTTTTCTTACTGTTTTGTCCTCTAATCTGTTTGTGTGTACAATAAAGTAGGTAATAATAAATTGAACTTATAAAAAAACAGTAAAAAAACAAATATGCAGGCCTTGTTAAACACTAGCACACCAATAGTCGGCATTCCATTAGCAGTGAAGCTCGTCATACATCAGCACCATTTTTTTCTGATTGGAAAATTAAAGGGTTCTCGCAAAGACAATGGGCCCTCCACACCTTTGTTGCCCCAGGGCCTCCACACTTCTAAATCCGGCCCTGCATATAAATACCATTAATAGTTTATTAGGACAATTAATTCGATGTTCATTGATAAGTCGATAACCTTTTTTGTAACCTTCCTCATGTCAAATCGGCTACGCAATATACATCGAATTGAACTATTAATTATTGTAGTATATGAAACGTGCACACGCCGCCGGCGCTCTACTTATCAAAGTTACTATGACGGTAACCCATAAACAAGATGGCGTAAACAAAGGAGATTTGAATTATTGAAGTTTGTTGAGTTTTTGGCGAAAGTGCAATTTTATTTTTCCAATGAAAAACAAATCCTAAATAATTATATTGGAGGCAACGCGCGCGAAGTGGTACAAATGCTAATTTTGAAAAGATAAGGCCCGGTTTCTGAATTGAGAATTTTACTAAATAAATACTTTAGTATCGTTCTGTCACGTTCTTTTGTGAGAAATCTGCAGAGACAGAATGATACTTAAGTGCTTGCTTAGCGAATTTCTCAATTCAGAAATCGGCAGTAAGAAACGTTCAATAAATAAAAAGTATCGAGCTATTCGAAAGGTCGTGGAACAAAAGTTGACGGAAATCACGTTTAGAAGCTGATGTGTTTCAGGAATAAAGCTATTTATGAATTACATACCGCTTGCTGTGGGATAGGCGGTTCCTCGAAGGTTACTTTGCGAAATACCATAATTTTAACGCTGAGCTTCAATTAACACCACATTAGCAAATCAAATTTCCATTTGCTTTATTTCCCAGGATGTAATAGGAAAGAAATTAGTTGCAAACACAATCCGTTTCAAAACGCTCATTTAAAAGTCATAAGGCCCGTAAAGAAATAAAACATCTCCTTTCCCGTATTGCAGCAGATTGAATTTTAAGCTGAAAGTAAAATGGTTCAGTTTCAGTCACACCTGCGTCCGGAGGTGGAAAAATAGGTAAAAAAACTTTTTAAGTTAAACGGTTTTATGTTAAAAATACATTGCAATGTTTAAGATAAATGTACTAAAAACCAAAAAATTATTCTAGTTTTTAGTTTTTATTTCGCATTCTGTTGAATTCATATAGTACATTGTATTATACTGGTTGAGCACTTTCATTTGATACCCATATTGATGGGATCGATAAAACCTACGTTATCCGCCATTTTGTAGCGGCCGCCATCTTGTATTAAATTTTTTTATTGTATATTGTATTCTGCTTGTTGAGCCCTTTCATTTGATACCCATATTGATGGGATTGATAAAACCTACGTTATCCGCCATTTTGTAGCGGCCGCCATCTTGGATTTCAATTTTTTATAGCATATTGTATTCTGCTTGTTGAGCCCTTTCATTTGATACCCATATTGATGGGATTAATAAAACATAAATTATCCGCCATTTTGTAGCGGCGGCCATCTTGAATTTATAATGATAATTAATAAACATAATTGTATTGTCACCAAAATCCAAAGTGTATACAAAATTTCAGATTAATCGGTTGACAGGAAGAGGGTGAAAATTGAATTACTAAATTTGACCCAAGAATAAATAAAACAAACGGGGTGAGCTAAATAAAACCGTTTAATAAAAACCGTTCCTTGGAGGTGGAAAAATACTGTGCGCTTTCCAATTTTAATTTATTTTTACCCGACTACGTGAAGCAAAAAGGAGGGTTATGATTTTAGCAGCGTATGTATGTATGTATATGTATGTATATCGCACCCCCCGGCGAATAAACCCGTAACATCAAAAACGTAATTGTTCAGGAAAAAATAAAAACTGTTTTTTCGTCACAACTCACTAAGTACTATTAGAAAAACGCCACTGGATCACTTTTAAATAATAATATATTTAACTTTTACAAATACTCTTACTTTAAACAATTTAATTTAGTTTTATACTTCGATAATTTAAATAAAAATCGGGCAGAGTTTCGCCCTTTCACTTCGAGCGTCGGAACAAGAATGCCCGTTTGGACGTTGAGCGCGCCTTTTTATACTCTGTCACGCGCACGTGCCTTCAAACGTCATTGGTTGTTTCGACGCAAATGTTTGACCAAAGTGTAAATGGTTATTCTCAACTTCATTTATTGCTAATAAAATTGGAAACTACTCGTATTTAGTTCGTATATTCCGAAAATCACGACATTCGGCCATCGGACAGTGTGCAAACCTCCGGTGCACACTAATAAACTAGTAATAGCTGCAACTAGAATTTGATTAAATAGAACATATTTAACCATACACCAGTACCTATAAGTACACACTTATTATGTTAATATAATATAATGTGCAACTACTTATACCTCAAAATAATGTTAAAATCACGACATTCGGTCTTTTTATAATTCATTTTGTACACAACACTTACTATACCTTTTATTAGGTAGATACCTTATTTATTTATTTGTATGGGCACAAAGTTACACAGAAACTGAGTTAAAAACTAAATGATGTCGCAGATATAAACATCCTACTCTCTGCGCAGGTCAGTGAAATCAGTACTTAAGGTCTATATGGATTGAATTATTTGGAATAAAGAATCATTATCATTAAGGTTGATTGCTACTCCAGTGCCCTGGCGTCCTCCACATCAAGCACTCCTCGGCAAGTCCCTGGGCTGGGCGGACCAGACATGCGCCTCTATTATGTAAAAACTCCACTCAACCTCCGAGCGCCAAAACACTCGAAAATAGCCCTTACTGAAATGAACAATCTATCCTTTGACATCCAAAAACCGTTATTTTTACGGTGGATATTTTAGATAATACAGGGGCTGGACCCAAGAGACTTAATACTACTTTAATGTAGATTCAAAATACCTAAAGCACTAAAATATTCATTATACACAAACCAAAATGTTTAATGATTATGTTTGAGCGTCGTCAAAATTGTATCGAAGATTTTATACAGGTATTTATCAATGCGAATTATTTGAGTTCAATCTAGATATTTTACTTATTTAACATGTTTCACATTTAAACCTTTGGTCTTCCAATGAAAGAATATTCCGAAGACTCGCCGTTCATTTCCTAAGCTATAGCAAATTAGTGGGGAAAAACGAATCGTCGAAGTGAAAAACCCTCTTGGCTTTACTTGACTCTACATATATACCAGTAGCTGGTAAAAACAAGTTCATGTATCATCAACGTAAACAAGGCATAACAATATAAATTGTTTAAAACGAATTCTGCTAACAGAATAATTCAGATCAACAGATTAACAGGAATGATACAACTTCTACATCGTAACTTTCATATCTACTGCGTTTATCCATACTCGGTCGGAGATCCTGAGGTATACCAAAATCAAGAAAAACTTATAGAATGCGGCGCCTCTGAAGACATTATCTAGACCAGGGCTGAGCAAAACTGAAACCCAAGGTCTGGAAGAAAAACAATGTTTGTATCGATGCAGGAGTACTACATAATTATATCTAGTTCTAACATCTGGAATAGTAGTGCCTAACTTTAAATGATAAATGTAAAGAGAAGCCTCCAACAAGAATAAGGAGAATAAAACGAAATAAGAAACCTACTACCCCTCCTCCTCTGAACAAAGATGGAAAATATGCATTGACCATGGAAGATCATTTAGGCATATGGAAAGAGTATATTGAACAGCTTTTGCATGTCCACAGATGTAGCAACGGCTAAAATGTACCACTGATAAGGTACATATTACAAATGATGTAGTTTCCCGACCCTAACTTATGACTGCTCCTGAGCTTACTGCGAAGAGTGGGAAAACCGGAGGCCCGGACGAAATACCAGTTAAAATTGTTAAATTATTGGAACAGACATTTTGACAGAACTGCACAAGTACTTCTTAATTGCTATTAGAGACTTCGATACTTTTCCTTCAGAATAGCTGCACTCCACCACTAAAATCAGCACAGCAAAACATTGTAACGAGTACCGTACTATATAATTGATGACTAACATCCTGAAAATCTTCTTGAAAATTATTGTTCATGAAAAAATATACCGAAATTATCTAAAAATGGCTATGAAACACGCTGTGCGCTTTCTAGTTACCATGTGCCATGCTGCTGGGACATGGATCGATTCGCTTACATCTGTTTTATCGACTATCAAAAGGCATTTGTTCTTGCTAAACACTATGAACTAAAGCAGATCAGAGACAGGATAGGTCTCAAACTCTCAACTCTAAGGACGATTGAACACCTGAACTGGCAGCAGACAGCTAATGTACGCGTAGAGCGCGATCTTACGTACTATACGGAGATGCTACGAGAGTTTCGGCAGGATATACATTATCGCAGTTACTATTCAGCGTTTATACCGAAGAGGTATTCTCGGAACTTGCAGACGCAACCGAATAGAATGTTGTAGGCGGAAGGCTCCAATATGCCGATACCATCCTACTTGCCAACTGAATGGAAAATTTGCAGCATCTGCTTAATCGTTTGGAGTCTATCAATCCCAAAAGTCAGCATTAAGAACCGCTTGAGGGAGTACTTTTATATAGATACCTTGGATACATGGTCAACGACCAAGAAGATCATAATTTAGGAGTCCGATATCGCATCAAGCCAGGAGAGCATATTGTGTTAACATGAGCCATCTCCTTCGCAACAGAAATCTCAACTCTCCACAAGATGCCGTTCATAACGTTGTTACAAATTTCCACTTCCCCTTAGCTTATCTTTTTCAGAATCGCCCTAGTTTGTAATATTCCAGAAATATTAATAGATTCGATGGGCTAAGGCTAAATCTTTACGACATTTTAGTATGTTGAAACAATCTTTAATTTAACTTAATTTTAAAAAATGCCATATCCGCAAAGCAATATTTTCTTATTCTAAAACTACAATAATCTTCATTTCACAATATTTTATTGAAATTGTATCGGATTGACCATATAATTGAAACTTTTGCAGTAATTACCAAAATATCTACTTTGGTGAGTAGCCAACCCTTTGTAGACTACCCACATTAACATAATATTCAGAAATTATAACTGATCATCGTGATAACTTTGGATTAATTTTCACAAAACCTTAATTTTCCTTTTTAATTTTCACCTTGACAGCTACCTATCAACCACATAATTATATGTTCGTTGTTGACCACTCATTTCTACCTACGTCATGCTATCTTTGGTTCGGAACAAATTATGTCATTCGACTACCAATTTCCAATCATTGGTATAGGTAGCGGAGTCTTTTTATGGGTTTTCGTGCAACCAGCCAAAGGTCTTTGTTAGATCCGTATCCTTGAAAGAAAAATCTACGCAGAGTACCCGTGTTGCTCGGTCACACCTGACTAACAATTTCTTCAAAGTTTCAAAATAGTAAAGGCGAAAACCCCGTTATTTCAAAACAAAATCAATAGGTAATATTAATTTCCCAAAGTAACTACAACTATTACACTGTAAATTAAAAGTCGTTTCAACCGTAAAATTATGATTAAATCAGTCCAACGTAGGTATGTGGACACTGTGCCAACACTCTGCTACCTGTTTACCGACATGTTGGTTATTCTTCTAAACACATTCTACTACCATAATATCCAAAGTTACCAACCCAGCATTTGGCACAATGTTCATCATCATCATCAATATCATCATCATCATCATCGTGATAATCATAGTCGCTGCTTAGTAGACATGTGTAGGTAATGCTTGTAATATTACAAAAGACATATTACACAACGGTGTCATGAAATATTACACATTACACGAGAGAATAAAGCATGGCACATAGCACTTCATTACACTAGATGACATGGAACACGACACACGGCATCTCAGCACACTGTACGCACTGCAATGAAAGTGTGCCGAAATACCACGATGTTCATGTTTCATGTCTGCAATGAAGAAATACCATGATGTGATGTTTCATGTCTGCAATGAAGAAATACCATGATGTCATGTGTCATGTTTGGTGCCATGATATAAGGTAATATCACGCGGTATGAAATGTCATGAAATATATCATGACTTCGAAGTGCACTGTTTCGCGCATGTCTACTGCTTAGTCATGATTACACATAAAGACAGGTTCCCAGAGGGCCTAGAGGACTAAATTTGAAAAAGCGACTTACCGGGTTTGCTGATGGTTCTCAGCTATCTTTCAATATTTAACCTCCTTGTCAAATCTACCTTATGTCTTCCGGCTCCGTACAAGTTGTCTCTCTCACCCTGCTGGATCATAACTCTCGTCAAAAGTCATCATGATCTGTAAAATTATCAAAAGGTCAATTTCCGACTTTCAACCAAATATATAGAGGTACCCTTCTTCGAGGTAATGACACTTAATCCCTTGGCTCGCTAACAAGAAGAATACTAGATAAGTTATGGCTGCATGGACAGATCTGTTCATCATGAGATTCAGGTGATTAATGTGATATTTAAGACATCAATCAGGATTTACTTTACTTTCATAATAGTTGGGTACTAATTTGGAATAAACGTTACTTCTCCAAGAGCTTCAGATGAAATGGGATGTAAATCAAGCACACCTACATGGCTGATCGCATTACTTTTCTTTTGTCTATTGGAACACACTTACATGGTCCCAAATAATCAAGCATACCTACATGGCTGATCGCATTACTTTTCTTTTGTCTATTGGAACACACCTACATGGTCCCCTAACAATCAAGCACACCTACATGGCTGATTGTCCTAGTCTATTCTACTATTGGAACACACCTACATGGTCCCCTAACAATCAAGCACACCTACATGGCCGATTGCACTAGTTTCTACTTTCTATTGGAACACACCTACATGGTCCCACTCAATCAAGCACACCTACATGGCTGATTGGACTAGATTCTACTTTCTATTGGAACACACCTACATGGTCCCACTCAATCGAGCACACCTACATGGCTGATTGGACTAGATTCTACTTTCTATTGGAACACACCTACATGGTCCCACTCAATCAAGCACACCTACATGGCTGATTGGACTAGATTCTACTTTCTATTGGAACACACCTACATGGTCCCACTCAATCAAGCACACCTACATGGCTGATTGGACTAGATTCTACTTTCTATTGGAACACACCTACATGGTCCCACTCAATCAAGCACACCTACATGGCTGATTGGACTAGATTCTACTTTCTATTGGAACACACCTACATGGTCCCACTCAATCAAGCACACCTACATGGCTGATTGGACTAGATTCTACTTTCTATTGGAACACACATACATGGTCCCACTCAATCAAGCACACCTACATGGCTGATTGGACTAGATTCTACTTTCTATTGGAACACACCTACATGGTCCCACTCAATCGAGCACACCTACATGGCTGATTGGACTAGATTCTACTTTCTATTGGAACACACCTACATGGTCCCTAACAATCAAGCACACCTACATGGCTGATTGTCCTAGTCTATTCTAATATTGGAACACACCTACATGGTCCCAAGCAATCAAGCACACCTACATGGCTGATTGTCTGACATGGCTGATTGGAATAAAAATATAATTAGTTTCTGTAAAAAATATTCATTATGCACAAAGAGATTCTTATAAGTTTCTATCAAAAATCAAATTATTGGAACACATATGTATGGTCCCATACAATCGAGCACACCTACATGGCTAATTGTGCTAGTTTAAACTTTAATTTGAATACACCCTGCACGGTTCAAAATGGAGCATAATAATGAACCTTCATAATATTACTTTTCATCTCCCAGGCTCGGAAAGTATGCTGTTATTAGTGTCATTTGACGAGGCAACAGTAATTTTTGCGCACAACGAAATTTGGACGCGACGCTCTATGATATTAACTCATCTGTCGCTTGCAAAGAAGGAATATCACTACCCTTTAAGTTACCAAGATGTCTATTGTATAATTTTCTCGCTCTTGTGAGATGAAAAGTAGTGTTTCGCACGGATGCAACACCATCTGCGTCTAGTGTTTCCGAATACCCCACTATGCTCAGGTTTCCTTTATTTTGAACCAATTGCTATGCTCGTGGCTCAATTTTAGAAACCTTCGCTAGCCCCGTATTCAATACAAGCACCCGCCGCAAACAATAGTTTTGCATCATTGCATAATACATAAAAATTTTAGATTTGATGTATTGGACATGGCGTAGCATTTAAATTAACACCTCAAACAAATTTCAAATTAATTGAAATGTTATAAAATTTATCGTTAAATTATTGCCATGCCAATGAATAAAATGTTTCCAGAAAATGAATCACAATAATTAAAAATATATATAAATCACCACTTACCTTTGTTCTGCACGTAGTCCTTGCCACTTCTGATTTATTAGAAAAACGCCACTGGATCACTTTTAAATAATAATATATTTAACTTTTACAAATACTCTTACTTTAAACAATTTAATTTAGTTTTATACTTCGATAATTTAAATAAAAATCGGGCAGAGTT
This sequence comes from Zelleria hepariella, assembly GCA_949319315.1. Taxonomy (NCBI): domain Eukaryota; kingdom Metazoa; phylum Arthropoda; class Insecta; order Lepidoptera; family Yponomeutidae; genus Zelleria; species Zelleria hepariella. Next base: position 980,613 of record OX439382.1, on the reverse strand, counting down.
TCGCCCTTTCACTTCGAGCGTCGGAACAAGAATGCCCGTTTGGACGTTGAGCGCGCCTTTTTATACTCTGTCACGCGCACGTGCCTTCAAACGTCATTGGTTGTTTCGACGCAAATGTTTGACCAAAGTGTAAATGGTTATTCTCAACTTCATTTATTGCTAATAAAATTGGAAACTACTCGTATTTAGTTCGTATATTCCGAAAATCACGACAGTACCTATGGTAGAAAAGTCATTTAGGTATCAATTTACAGGTATTTTTTTTGCTCACTACATATTGAAAAATTATTAATCTATAGATAACACTACGGAAGTTATTAAACAAAATGTATGATACCAATATTAAAATCTTTTTTTATTACTGCAAAGTGATATTACGGTTTTATTCGTTGTAAAATCGAAACCGATCATTTACAGCATCATAGTATTATAGGAATATTCGCTGATATTTTGCATAGATACTCTTTTCGGTAAGAGCACATTATGGCTTTATTCTCGGCATATGTAAAGTGACTGTGTTAGATAATGGCTCATTATCTTTTTATTCTGGTACAAATTTCTAAGAATATGAAATGTAAGTGTACATTACAATTTTTCATATACATTTTAATTCTCCATAAGTGCCCCTTGTAGCAATGACTTGTATAAAATAAGTAGGTAAAGGAGTCCAGGAAATTTTGAATACCTACCCAAAGTAGTTAACAAAGCAAATCGTATTAAAAATCGACAGTGTAATGGAAGAAAAACACAATGAAATTAAAAACTTCCAAAAACAAAGGCAATAAAGTTAGCAAAAAGTGAATTTTTCAACTTTTTATGCCTTTGTTTTTGGAGGTGTTTGAATCATTAAATAACAATTTAATTCGAAACTTCTTCTTCTTCTGGTGCCTCTCCGTTATTGGAGGTTGGTAGTCGGCTGTTCATTATGTCATTCTGTCCTTAGCTAGACTAAAGAGATCTTATATGGTGACCACTCCTGTTCATTCTTTGATGTTTTTCAGCAAACTCTTTCTTCTTCTGCCGACGCTTTTTCCTTCCTCAATCTTTGCCTATCAGGATAATTGGAGAAGTCTATCGTATCTAATCACATTAATTACTTATCTATTTCTATTGCGTGTTTTAAATGAGTTCTCTTTTGTATTACATATCCTTATCCTTATACTTAAGATACCACTACTTTTCGAAAGCTTAAATTTTCTTATTTATTTGATCTTTACGATCCATTTTTCATATACATTCACAACCGTCGTACATTTATATAGGCTAGATGTAACATTGAAGCCTCCTGATCTGGATCTGGAGGTTGTGATTGCATAGCAAATGGATAGAAGATAAACCTTTATTTGCTTCATAAACAAACGTAGGTAAAAACCAAAGTCAAGTTAAACCTTATTAAAACAGAAGAAAAATACAAACTTGGTTAGCTTAGAGCCTGTGAGTTTTACCAGTTTGATTGGCTTCTTCACAGACGATTATCAACGTGTTAGTCTGGCTCCAGTAAAGGTTCTGAATTATTTGCTTATCTCTGCTATCAATTCTAACGTCTTGTAGACGACGCATTAGTACCTATAACCGGGCTTAGCATGATCAAAGGCCTTCTTGTATTCAATCAAGGAAATTAAAACGTCAGTTTGCAAGTCTCTGGACTTGTGGTCTAGGTAGGTGCAAAGAAGACTTATCTGGTTCTTAGCTCTGACCTGAAACTGAAATAGCTATTGGCAATACCTATGCTCATTGGACTTCACTCTGATCCTCTCATGAAGAATGAAGAGAAACATACCTGGCTTAATAAACTTATTGTGCGGTATTCGCAGTATTTCTTCATGTCAGTAGAGTGACAAAGGTTGAAATTTAACAATTTTGTAGTAATATCCCAGTGCTGTAAAAGGTTTTGAAAGACCTGGAGAGCGCATAATTATTAGAGTATGTTTTTAATGGGCTTGAATTAATCTGGTCTTAGTGATTTACCAGTTTTGCCTCTTTTTAGAGCCTTAACTAGTTACTTTTGATCAAAGGATTGAAGGACTAGTTTCATAGATCAGTATGTTGGCAAACAGCGTTTTCACGCGGATTTTTATACTTCCTGCATACAGAATTAAATGTATGCAGAAACCTTGGTGTTACCTAAGCCTTATGAGATCATTTATACATCGTCTAGTGGCAATTACTTACAAAGGCGTTACTAAGTTCAAGTACCTAGGTTTTACGGTAACTGATCCAAACACCCGAGAAGGCGAGATAGAGATCAGAATTAAAAAGGCATTCCGATACCCCGCGGCTCTCCACAAAATGATCACGTCCAAGCACCTAACAAGAAGAACGAAAATACGCATTTATAAGAACCATCTTTATGTACGGATGTGAAACTTAGACACTGACGCAAAAAGAAAAGATCAAACTCCTGGTCGCAGAAAGGAAAAATCCTGTGAAAAATATTTGGACCCACCAAGGGAGAAGACGGCACCTTTAGGATCCGCTAAAACGCCAGACACATGGCCGAGCCCAACATAATCGGAGAGACTAAAACTGCAAGACTCCGCTGGCTTGGTCACGTATAAAGAATGGGAGAAGATCGGGCAGCGAAAACAGCATACGAACGGCAACCTTGTGCACGTCTACCAGTTGGACGTCCCAAGTATCGCTGTATTGACGAAGTCTCAAAGGACTTGCGCGAACTCCAAGTGGAAGATTAGAAAGAAGTGATGCGGGACGGAGAGAGATGGTGCCTTTTGGTTGCGGAGGCCAAGATCCACTTCGATTCGCTGAGCCAGCGTAGTAAGAAAGTGGCAACTTCACTGTGTGACCACTTGCTGCAGTGACTGGGAAATCAGTCAATGAATTCCGGTTTTATCCTTTACGCAACCCAGCCATCTCCTTTATCTCCAAATTCCATATCATGGTTGTTCCATTCTTTATATAACTTCGAGCCCACCACTCGTATTTTACACAAGTTTTTTTTTTCTTGTACAATATTGTCCGGTTGTGAGTTTGTGTAGCCGTTTTCTCTCCATAAGGTTTACTACATCATACGAGACATAAACTTAAGACATCTTCGTCTATCTATAGCTGTTTCTTGTTCTTTATTCCTCGCAAAATCGTCCTTTCATAGTGACTACCACATCAATGACATATTGTTAGATGTATTATTACATCATTACTGGAATAAATATATAACAACAAAAAGCTAAACGGTTTTACAGATATAGCAAAACCGGTTCCTATTTTGTAAACATGCATTACAGTCATGGTGATCAAAATATTTCACAAGAATAAAGCCGTAAAGGCTTTTGTAATTTCTGCATACAATAAATGTATCAGTAAGGGATGACTGCGGTTTTATTCTTCGTTCAAATTTTTCAGTATGGTCAGACGAATAAAGCCATATTTTTAAATATCTCCTTAAATATGGTATTTCAGGGTCTGAAAAAAATTACACTTATGTATTTGGCATCGGAGATGACGTTTCTGCAATAACAATAAAAAAGCCGTAATAGCACTTTACGGGTTTATTCTGCGGGGGGTGCGATATGTGTATGTATGTATGTATGTATGTATGTATGTATGTGTGTATGTATGTGGGTATGTATGTGTGTATGTTTGTGTGTTCATCTGTTCCCTCGCAGAGCCTAAGCTACTCGGAGGATTTCAACAAATGAGGTGTTGTTGGATTAGTCTCAATCACCCAGGTAACATAGGATAGTTTAATTTTGAAAAAAAAAACCAAGATGTCCGCTGTGCTGCGCCCTAAAGTGGTGGACCTAAAAATAAAAATGATCGGATACCATCGTTATGGATATCAAATGAAAGGGCTTTAAAAGACCTTTTAAAAAATGTATAACACTTGTAGCGTCAACATAACAAACAGAACAAAAAATACCAAAATGTGATTATTTTGCCGTTGTTGGTTCTATTCTGGATGATCGTCCAAAATAATTTACTAAAAAGCTAAAAAAAAAAGTTAAAAATTTAAAACCCGAGTACTAAAAGACTTGAAACAAGACCTGCTTATCCTTTAAATAGACTCATAGATAATTTTATTAATCGTAGTCGGAGGACACCACATTTGCATTTGATAAACCGATGGTCTTGTTTTAAGCCTTTTAGTAGTCGGATTTTAGTTTTTCACTTCTTTCTATGATGTTTTGGATTAATAGTATTACCTAATAATTATTTATGTTTGTTCTGGGACTTTATTGGTCGTCTCCCGTCGTCAAAAAATGTTTCACAATTTGTTTGGCTGGCTGGAAGAAATGACTGTTGAAGTAAGTCCGGCCTTGTACTTAGTAGGTATCATACATTTTGTTATTTAAGTTTTTGTCATAATTTCCTTTTTTTTCTGTCAAACTTGCACTTTTGTAGACTGATATTAAGGTATTGGAAATTGTATAAATAAACATATTTCTAATAAGAGTGACACAAATTCTCGCAAATTGTCTCATGTTTTTGCCGTCGTATAGCGCCAATCGCTATAAATTTTCCAAAAGACAATTTTGTCAGGGCCAATCACGGCAGTATTTTAAAGAAACAGCTTCAATTAGTTTAGTTTTTTTTTTATCTTAGCGACGTCAAGGAGTAGAGTTTAGCTTCAGGGTAGGTATAATGTCTAACCCCCAAATGGATACTCACAGAATTATTTGGGCGTTTGGAATACAGCTAAACTCTAATTTTTAAATCGAGTCCATGGAATGACAGTAAAGTTGTTACAAAGGCTTTATCTGTCAGTAGCATACTAGCAACTGTCATTCCGTGGACTCGATTTAAAAATTTGAGTTTAGGTTACTTACTAGAATGACACATAGGTAGGTATACAGGGCAGCTTATAATGCAGCTAATTTGCATAAGAGCTAATGTCGTATGTACTTTCAGGTACTGAAAGGTTACTGATAATAATTATATTGAGCTCTTTCAGGATTGTGTCGTGTTTCATTTAGCCTACTAAAATAAGTCCTATGGAATTTTACAACCACACAAATTTCTATTATTTTAACTTAATTTATTGTACTTTATTTATTGATTTTTCTGTTATTATCCTCATTGCAATTAATTAATGTTATTTTAATTTCACTTTAAACATGGACTATTGATTTAATTTTTTACCTCAATGAATTGAATTTAAATTTAACTTTTACATAATGGATTGACCAAAAATTTTAATTTATATTTAAGTGATTTAGTTTTAAACATTGACTTTCAATTTAATTTTTAATTTTATATTACTTAGTGAATCGAATTTAAATTTATCTTATCTTTTACATAATGAAATGAAATGGATTGAATTGAGTAGTCCACCTGCAAACAGCGCTATGTGGTAAAAGTAAAAATACTCACAATTAAAAAAAAACTGTTTGTGGAAGAAGTAGACGAGAAAAACTTGATCTATTACTCATATCTTAAAATTAACAATATAACGATTAAGATTTCATCAGAGAATCAAACTACAATATTGTAGATATTTTTTAAAAGACAGTTTTAATCTGAAGATAGACAGTTTTGTAAGTGTACTTTTAACAAAGCTGGTTTTGCAAGTGTAAAAAAATAAGATGGACAGTTTTGCAATTGCATTTATATTGTTTTGCAATTGTATGTATTCAACATAGATAGTTTTGCAATATACCAAAATAAAATAAAGAGATAATACTAGGACGTGAGACAGAAAATAATAACATTGTTTTGGGAAATAAACAGCTTTAATGATTATTTTTATAGTTTTGAACCCATATAACATTATTTTTACAACATATTCTCTTAAATCTACTTCTTCAGCCATCAAAGTATCAGTTTCTTCTTATTATCAGTTTCTTCCTCTACATTGTCACCCTCTGTAGAAAATTCTTGTAAAATGTAAACGTCTGCTAACGAGGAATCAAATTGAAAATGACCGCAGTCAGTGAACGAATCAGGCTCACCTGTGACTTAAAACTTTTAATATAGCGGTGTTTGCAAGTTAATGAGTAACATAGCAACTTTTGTTGGTGGAACGTCATTTAAGATAGCGACTTTTGCAAGAGTACTTAATATTCAACGCCGTTTTGTAGGAAACTTAGCAAATTTTAGAAGAGAATGATTGATGTGGAGGAATCCATTTTTAACGGTTTAAACATTGCCGCCATAAAAATAAAAAAAACAAAAAGTCAACATAGCGCTGTTTGCAGGTGGACTACTCAATTGTAAGTGAACATGTATTACCAAAAATTTCTAACTTAACTTAATTAACATGTACCTACTAACAAAATATGGCCTAGAGCTGGAATAAAAGAATTTATTATTATTATTATTTAACTTTGGATTATTTAAAACCACTAGCAGCTGTCTAAACCTATTATTTATTACAAGAACTATAGGTAGTCAACTTAGTTAAGGAATGAAGAAAATTGCAATGTTTATTACTTTACATTCAAGAATAGTTAAGTTTATGACGTATTGTCTGATGTTAGGTACATTCGCTTCTTAATTATATGTATACAAGGTGTTACAAAAGTACCTAACTCTTTTTACAGGGTAATAGCACCCGGTGATAGGAATCACAACCTAATTTTTTTTTCTTCTCTATGACGTTCCGTTAATTTTTTAATTAATAAAATGTGAACGATGTGGCGGGAGAAAAGTATTTTTTAAATATTGTTTTCATTGACTTTCACAATGTTTTAACAACTCAAAGCTATGTAAATGCACCTACACGCACAAACATATTTTTAAATTTGAGGTAATAACAAAAACAAAAAAGTTATAATTTTTTTTCGATTTTGAGGTTATAAAATAAAAATTGTTTTTTTCAACTTTTTTTTACAGATTTGACATTCTGTTGACCAGTAAGTTACACCCTGTAAAAAGAGTTAGGTACTTTTGTAACACCTTGTATTCTACAAGCGTCCATTATCGAGAAATGTCTTTTTGTCACGTGTCAAATAAAATTAGTTGTTAATTGCGATACGGAGGGAAAAAAATTGCACCAACTAAGTAAACTTTCCTATTTTTTTAACATTAATCATTTTAATTTTTCAGAGGAAATTAAAAAAAAAAGCAAGATATAGTTGTAGCCTGTACAATAGAACATGTCCCACTAGCTGGGCAAAGGCCTTCTCTCAGAGAGAGAATCACCACGAGTGCTCAATGCGGGGTATAATGCTTCATACGCTCAGGTTTCCTCACGATGTTTTCCTTCACGGTTAGCGAGTAGTGAAGATGTAATAATAAAAATAGTTATAAGTCATGTTCAAACCGGGAACTCTTATCTAATAGTTATAGGAAAAACTACCAAATCTCGGAAAAACGTCAGCTACTCGAAAGCAACATTCGGTAGGTACCACATCAAGTATTTTTTTGACATTTCGCAGTTGGCCTGAAAATAAAAAGCATACCGGTCATCCAGGGGGTCTACCGGCTAAGACGAAGCCGATTACCACTGGCGAAAATCGAAGTTCGATTTTTGAATAATGTACTGCCACCCAGTTCATTTTACTGCCACGCCTTCGATCAAGGATAAAACTAGATACAACATAGAACTCTGAAATGTGTCTGGAAAAATAGATGCCCAAAATGCCTTTGGGAGCTTATTTGCTCGTAGTCCATGCAATTAAAGTAAAACTGTACACTATGCAATAAGATTGACATTCGAATATTAGACGTATGTTCGAAATGATGTTTCGTATTGTTCTATTGCTGATATCTTTTGTTTCTGTTGTTATTGTGATTTTCTATGTAATGCAGATTCTATGGGATTTAGTTCAGTGTGCCACGCAGTTCATTTTTCATAAATCGAACTTCAATTTTCGACAATGGTTATCGGCTTCGTCTTAGCCGGTAGACCCCCTGATTGGCGAGTGAGTTAGGCGCCGCAACGAGACAATGATGGACATTGATTGAGCAACCAATCGAGCTGGGGCTTAAGTCTGTAACGCAATGGCGTGTCGATGGCCCAGTATGCTTAGCATGGTCGTTTTGACACTCTCTCGAACTCGAGTGACAGACGTGCCATGTCTATTGTGCGAGCATGGCAGGTGGGACTCGAGATGGCAATAGATTAGGGTCATGTCGAGCAGAAAGTAGATATTGCCATTTTTAATAAAAATGTTGTAGTTTTGTCTCCATCGCCATGTTGGCGTAGAGCCAACTCGAGCCCGACCGACAAGTTGACAGTTTTGCATAGAGAAGGGCTTATCTCGGGCTTACCATGCTGCACGTACAGTAGAAGGACAAAACCAGGGTTTCCTCGTTTTTCTCCTACAACCAGCGAACTAATCATCTAGAATAAGCATCAGAATATTCTTTGCTGTTCTTTTTTTTATGTAGCCTGTATGATGCCCGACTGCAGGGCAAAGGCCTCCTTCTCAGCCCAGATTTTTCGGTCCTGAGCCAACTCCGACCACTCCGGCAAATATTTATCAAGGTCGTCTCGCCATCTTCTTCTCAGCCGGCCTCTAAGATTAGAATCAGAATATTCTTTGCTGTTCTACAAAGACATTAAAAGGACCGACAACATTGTAATTTAGAAAGTCAAAATAGAAAACGCAGTTTTAGTGTAGACGGGGAGGAACGGGAAGGTCATGCTGTGGCAAAACAACCGCGAGCTTTCCACACATTACGCCATTTTCTTTTTTCTTATCGCCACAGCGGAGAGGTTATAAATCGTAATTGAAGCTGTCAACTGGGACGCCATTTTGGCACCATTGCGTTACAGACTCAGGCCCCTGGAAATCAATAGGTAAATCGATCATCACAATAGCAACCATAATTAGATTAAACGTGCGAACCAATCACGACGGATCGCATTATAATCCTGATTGCTTCTGTCAATTAAAAATCAATCGTTCATTCATAGTTTAACTAGATTGTGCAGTGACGCTCTGATTCACGTAAGATCTAGAATCGTTAGCAATGAGTTTGTAGGATTTTGGAGTTAATATAATTGGAGTCTTGCAGCAAACTTTTTTTATAAGTATTCTATTAAATAAAGAGTATTGATTTTTAGATCATTAATGTTATACAAGACATGAAACCCTATATTTTATTTGACAGCGGAATCTCCAAAACTATATTCGGTACTCTATTTTTGTAATCATAAGGTGTTTAGTACTGTCTCCACTTGGACCTATAAGCCACTGTCCCATTGATAATTTTTTTTCTATAAATTAGTTGTACTTATCTAAAACAAAAACGACCTAATATTGACAGGTCTTTTTCGTGACACAACTGACACACGATTTTAAAAGCACATCGACCAAAAAGGACATCCAAAATATTTTTTCATTGAATAAGGGATTTATAATGTTTGAATAGAATTATGCTGTCCTGTTCACACGATATTGTTTTGAGGTAGGTAAATATATCATTATTTTACTGACATGCATGGGCTCTGCTAAGTATCACCAGACAAATATAATTACAATTTTCATAAAACTGTAGACTTTACCTTTAGTACACAAAGCAGTACATTGTCATCACAGTTTTCCTCAACCATTAATCTTAGCTGAACTCGCATTGTGCGTAAAAAGAAGTTTTTTTGCGACTCCGTGATAAAGATATCAGGCAAGCGACACCATTATGTGTCGTAATGTAAATGAGCCATTAGGAATGACAGTTCACAAAGTGTTTGTTATACAGGGTGTTGGATTGCTGGACTTCTTGGAGGAGCTGGGTTGGCAAGGATGAGAAATCCCACCTGACGCAAAATAGGCGCAAGTAGAGACCTCGAGTTGCGGAAAACGGCCCGTTTACTATTACCATTACCATACAGGGTGTTCGCAATTATTGTGTCCACCGTCGAACCCAAGAGGGCGCACTCGATCGGGGTGACTTAGCGATCACGATTGAAGGCGGACGAAATTTGGTTTTGCTCCTTTTGTAAGGGCCCTGCGGCTTCTCTCGGCGAACGCAATTTTTTTTTTATTTATAAATTTATTTCAGAAATACATCCATAATTGTGTTAGTGAAAGTGACTTAGCCTAATGTTAGTACTTACCTAACTATATGTACATTATATACAGATGGCAATTAAGTAGGCAGACGCCGCCATTTAATGCCATTTGATATGGCACAGCATCGGCTGATGTATGGGCAGTCTAGCCTCTCCGCGATCATATTTAGGATGCTGTTGGAGCTGGCGCGCACCCTGCGCACCAGGGACGCGCATCTCTTCCGCATAGTTGTATAAAAGCAGTCTACTCGAGCTTCCGCGAACATCCCTGATGCACTGCAAAAGCGCGGCAGCCCCATCAACACCCTAAATGCCGTAATATATTGGACACGCAGGGCGCTGTAGGATTAAGATACAAGGGATACAAGCAAAGATACAAGGGGCTAAGCTAGCATGTATACACGACAGCACGTCGACGCTTACCCGCTAGCCCTCTACTCGGTTGCGTTAGGAGCGACTTTACAACAAAAGTGTACAGTCTGACGTGCTGTCGTGTGTACAACACTCACCCGAAAGCAGACTCAGCGGACGCGTAGTAAACTATGCTGAGCGGGAACAAAAAAAGCGGCAACAGTTGAGTTGCGAAGTTTAAGATGAAATACGTCTCACAACTAGCGCCGCCAATGGATAGATTTAGTTTAGATGTATTTATTTTCCATTGGCGGCGCTAGTTGTGCCTAGGTTTTTACCTTAAGACGCCATACGTCTCACAACTAGCGCCGCCAGTGGAAAAAAAATCATATCTTTTTTTTTATTCGTTTTTTTTTAACAAAAAACGCTCCTGCGATTTCTCAACGCGAGGCTTAACTATTTTTAGGACCTAAGGTTTGGATTCCAGATCCTAGAACTTAAGCATGCAATCCTGGAATCCAAATTAGTTTTTGTTGAGCAAAGTGAGTAAACATTGAAGGTAAACTCTAATTTTTAATTTGAGTCCACGGAATGACAGTTGCTACAAAGGCTTTAGCATACTAGCAACTGCCATTCCGTGGACTCGATTTAAAAATTATAGTTTAGACCTTGTACGTACGTACGATCTACTAAAAGTGACAATGAACTCTGGTTTCGTTGTTTGGACAAATAATAACTTATTCATGACATGACATAAGCTTTGTTTACCTTTCTTCCTGCGTATGACATGTTTGCTATTTATAAACAACTTAAAAAAAAGGGTACTCAATTGGACCTGTCATATTTTTTTGTTTTTACCTTAGAAAAATTTCGTCATCATGAGGACAATGCGTGGTTTCCCACTTTGCTGGCGGTCTTTTAACACCCTGTATACAATGGTGTGGAGAACCATCTGTGGAGATCATGGGTGCGATGGGATGCGTCCAGGGGCTTAAGTCTCTAACGCAATGGCGTGTCGATGGCGTCCCAGTAGAAGGACAAAACCGGGGTTTCCTCCTAGAGTCAGAATATTCTTTGCTGTGCTACAAAAATATTAAAAAGACCGACAGCATTAATAAATCGTAATTGAAGCCGTCAACAGCAGCTCCTAGCCCATTTTGGCACCATTGCGTTACAGGCTAAGGCCCCTGGAAATACCTACATTGATCCTGTAAAAGGGGTAGTAAGAGTACGGTAAGGTAACTTCTTACGAACTCGGTTAAATTGAAAACCAAGTTCTTTAAAGCCCATTTATATTTTAGAAGCCATTCAGATACTTTCAATAAGGAGCCTCGAAGATGGAAATTTAATTTAATTTACTACTTCCGGGATGGAAGTTATATTAGGTCAAATCAACCATAATAATTAAAATGGAAACACTTCTTGTAAACAAATCTAGGTAATCAAATGCCATCTCAAAATAGTATATCAGTGTGGTGTTGCCAGATTTAAACTGAAACCACCAGTAGATAAAGTTATTAACTACCCAACGTTTGACACCTTTTTTTTCTGAGGAATGTAGGAAATTGTACGTGTAACAGATACAAAACAGTAAAAGACGTAAAATATGCTTGGATTAAAGATGCTTGGATTAAAGTAGTTTTTTTACACATTAAGTATGTCTGAAAAGGCTTTGATGTAGCCTGTACAATTTTACATGTACCACTAGCTGGGAAAATTACTTCTCAAGAGAGTTCGGGCGGGGCGTGCCCACTGCAGATTGGCGATTTTCGCGTTGAGGGTTTGGTATAAATTGCTCGCCGGTCACGACACACCAAAGGTTTAGTTAGAAGGTTTAGGTACTGTTCAAGGTGGATGAAATAAAATAGTCCAGAAAGGTTAACGCAGGAAGGCACTGTATTATTGACACGACATACACGTTAATTGGGTAATTCTACGGCAGAGCAATTCCCGTGACATTTTTTATTTAAGGGTTTTCAGATAATTTTATGTTCTCACATTACTTTAGAACTAGAGATGGGATTCTTCCCGGGAATCAACCCATTTTGGGAAGAAACGCGGAAAGTTTCCGGGAAGATTCCCAAAATGGGTATTTATGTGGGTAGAAACGTTTTTCATTGCAGTTATTGAACAAAATGAATCCTTTTACAGTTGTGTGCACTTATAAACACTAGACTGCCAATAATTTTTACAATTCTTGTGCAAAACAGGCGTACTTTCGATTTTATGTGATGATTTCTTTAACTTCGCCGAAAATCGGAAATAAAATACGAATTCTTCACGAATTCTTCATGAATTCTTCAATAATTCATAATCACAAGACTTATTACATCAAAATTATTTGAATCGCTACTAACTACAACATAAATTATACAAGGTGGCAATATGGAACTCTTTTTTTTGGGCTGATTCTCAAAGTGCCGTCCAAACAAAAACATTTTTACATTCCGTTGGAGTACATAACCGTTGCTGGCCAGTAATCGATCGGAATTTTTTGCATAAACTGGTAAAATCGCGTCTTTAACTTAACTTCTCAATACAAAATACTGAGTAGGTAAGTATAGGAGCTTTAAAAAATCCGGAGAAGTGCAAGTTGAACTTGGAGAGGGTTTCGTACATTCGAAGTTCATTTACGCACAAATGTTGAGAAACCATACCAAACCATAGATGTAGGACTGTAGAACGTCAGAGTTGAGGAACTAACGCTACAAAAATAATATTAATATTTTACTTTGTTGCAATTCATGTAAGAAAGAAAGAAAGAAAGAAAAAAGGTTTATTGCAATACTCTTAAAAAATTATGTTCACATTCAAAGTTCACATTCAAACCTCACACCAGTTCACTTGAGTTTGCTGACCTTACATTTTGTAATATCTTGATTTTTCCAGAAGCTGAATCATAATCATGAAGGTAGATAGTTCTCATAGTTGTTCTACACAATGTAATACGTAATGTAATATGTTAAATAAAATGAAATAGTGTTTTAACGATTATAATTACACTCTAACGGAATGTAAAAAAGTTTTTGTTCGGTAGCACTTTGAAAAGCAGCCCAAAAAAAGAGATCCATGGTGCCACCTTGTATAATTTATCAATAATAATGTTCTCGTTAGTAGCAAGTAGGAGGTAATAAGTCTTGTGATTATGAATTTTTGAAGAATTCATAAAGAATTCGTAGGTTATTTCTAATTTTCGGCGAAGTTAAAGAAATCATCACAATGAAACCGAAATATCGCCTGTTTTACAAAATAATTGTGAAAATTATTGGCTTTCTATTGTTTATAAGTTTACATAACTGTAATCAACCCATCAATCAACCAATTTTGGAAAGAAACACGGAAATGCAGAAACGTTTTTCAATGTTTTTATTGAACAAAATGAATCCTCTTACAATTGTGTGCAATAGACTGCCAATATTTTTTACAATAATTTTGTAAAACAGGCGGACTTTTGATTTCTTTGTGACGATTTCTTTAAATCGCCAAATCATTGAAAAATTTACTAACAATGTGAAAATGATTTGACAGCGAGTCAAATCATTTTCACATTGTAAGTAAATAACTATGACATGAATTATAAATAATTATTCAAGGTGGCACCAAAGATCTCTTTTTTTTTTGCCTAATAGCTTAAATAACAGCGACAATTTAGTCCATACAAATAATATCCATCTCATTTAAGATGATTTAGAAAATTTACAATTGTAAAAAATATTAGCAGTCTATTGTTTATAAGTGCACATAACTGTAAAAGGTTTCTTCCTGTTTGGCTACAGGCTAAATATTAATTAAATCTTAGACATGAATTGTGTTAAATAATCAGAAAAATTAACACATCCTCAACATAATCAAATTAAAACGTTACGTCTTAAATATTAATATTACATTAAAATCTCTATTTCTACTAACAAATAACGAAAGGCACTGATCCATATGGTTATTCATTTCATCCTGCTCAATAATAGTCAGACAGATCCTCCTCCTTGCGTCGGTATCCTGATCACTGAGGGTCGTGGTCATTCAAACTGAGCAATTCGTGTCGTACGACGCGTCGCCAGTTGTTCCTATCTGCGGCTAAGTGTATGGATCCTAGACTGAGGTGTTGAGTGTGGAGCGGATTTGGTCGGTCCAACGGGTCGGGCATCTTCCCCTTCCCGTCGATCTTCCTAGTAAAAATCTGTTTTTCCAGGTTGTCACTGTCTTTCCTGGCAATGTGACCAAAGTATTTGAGGATCCTACATGTGCAGATGGTCGCTCTTGCTCATCGCTCATCCAATGCTCATCCAATATCGACACGTTGGTACGGTGTTCAGCTCATTCAATATCGACACGTTGGTACGGCGTTCTGACCAATGTATGTCCAGCATCCTTCCCCGTTTTGTTAACTTTGCTTATGAATGCTGTAGAATCTATCAATTGTTGAGGTTTGGCTATTAATTTTCTGTAGAATCAATAATATCTAACCTAACCAGATTATATATAAGAAAAAGATAAAACATAATTTATTGCCAAAACCAAAACAACACACACAAAAAACACTATAACCGAAAACCGAAAGGTAGGTATGGATAGGTTTTACAGGAAAACCTATAAAAAGTCCATGGTGTAGAAAATAACAAAGGAAAATATTAATATTATTTTTGTAGCATTAGTTCCTCAACTATGGCATTCTACAGTCCTACATCTATGGTTTGGTATGGTTTCTCAACATTTGTGCGTAAATGAACTTCGAATGTACGGAACCCTCTCCAAGTTTAACTTGCACTTGTCCGGATTTTTTAAAGCTCCTATACCTACCTACTCAGTATTTTGTTTTGAGAAGTTAAGTTAAAGACGCGATTTTACCAGTTTATGCAAAAAATTCCGATCGATTACTGGCCAGCTATTGTTTAGATATGCACACCACTTTTCATTTTGTTTAATTTTATTAAAACAACGAAACCCTCATAAAAACCAGTTTCGCTATTAAAAAAACCTTGTACCCCATAATAATGTTAAATAAAACAAAATGATTTTGTAACGGTTATGTACTCCAATGGAATGTAAAAGCGTTTTTGTTTGGACGGCACTTTGAGAATCAGCCCAAAAAAAAAAAGAGTTCCATGTTGCCACCTTGTATAATTTATGTTCTAGTTAGTAGCAATTCAAATAATTTTGATGTAATAAGTCTCGTGATTATGAATTATTGAAGAATTCGTGAAGAATTCGTGAAGAATTCGTATTTTATTTCCGATTTTCGGCGAAGTTGAAGAAATCATCACATAAAATCGAAAGTACGCCTGTTTTGCTCAAGAATTGTAATAATTATTGGCAGTCTATTGTTTATAAGTGCACACAACTGTAAAAGGATTCATTTTGTTCAATAACTGCACTGAAAAACGTTTCTACCCACATAAATACCCATTTTGGGAATCTTCCCGGATATCTTCCCATTTTGGAAACTTTCCGGAAAGTTTCCGGCGGAAACTTTCCACGCCGCCCATCTCTATTTAGAACACATTAGTAACAATTTTATTGTTACATGATTATAAAATTGTTACTAATGTGTTCTATGTGTGTGGAATTGCTCTGCCGTAGAATTACCGAATTTATATTGTGTGGATTAAATACGGACTAAACCACTGGCATGGCGTCCCAGTAGAAGGACAAACCGGGGTTTTCTCGTTTTTCTCCTACAACCAGCATACAAAACCACTAGAATTGGAATCAGAATATTCTTTGCTGTACTACAAAAACATTAAAAGGATAGAAAGCATTAATAAATCGTAATTGAAGCCGTCAACTGGGAGCCCATTTTGGCACCATTGCGTTACAGACTCAGGCCCCAGGACCAACCTCTCCAGCCCCCTTAGCACGCTACCATTTTGCCTACTCTCAACTGTCACCTTAGCCACTTAACACTACTGAGGTGACAGTGAACAGTGGCTAAGGTGACAGTTGAGAGTAGGCAAAATGGTAGCGTGCTAAGGGGGCAGGACCGACCGACTAAAGAGGCGAGGGGGGCGCTGCAAGCCGCGCAGCCCGTTCTGCTAACTAAGTAAGCACACCGTAATACACTGTCTCTACAAGGGTATTATGCCTCAGACGCTCGTCCATATACAAGCTAATAAGTAAGTTACTTAACTCACGAAGACCTAAGACCCCAATCCAAAGGCAAAACCATTACAATACTGCTCCAAAACCCTAGATTCGGCCGGTGTTCGGAAATCACCCGCCCACGACAACGACACCAAGTGCGCACTACAGAAGGTAAACTCACGATCCACTAGCGCCCGCCGCCAATGAAAAAAAAAACATATCTTAATAAAATTATGTATTAACACCACTTAATAAAATTATGTATTGTGAAAACAAAACCGCCTAAAAAATTATAGACTGAGTAATTATTAACAAATTTAGTATTTCTTTTGCATGATAAAATGAATTTTATAATTGAAGGGCCAAATTCTAAAAGTCCTCATATCCATTTTTCCACATTTTTAACTGACATCGTGTTCAGCACTAACAATGTGGAAAAATGGACATGAGGACTTTTAGAATCTGGCCCTTCAATTACGTTTATAATATAATAATTATCAATAAATCAATACCACTACACACTTTAAAATGTTTAAAATAGTAGCAGTATTTGTTTGTTATTCAAGTAAGCAATTTTATAGTAGAATAAAGACTTTTATAATAATATCTTCTTTTTTGGATGCATTTTTTACGAAAAACGAGCCGTCAACAATGAGAATCCCTAGACTTAACTATGTGAACGATTACAACTTAAAGACTGGATTATTAGGGAAATATGGTATGTATTGATTGACACTATGAGGTAAACTTAAGGTAAAACATCAAAATAGACAAGCATAAAGCACAACTGACTATAAAATATAGGGTGGATTTTCGAGACGGGGCAGTAAGGGCAGGTACACAGGACAGCACGTCGACGCTTACACGCTAGCACTCTACTCGGTTACGTTAGGGGCGACTTTACAACAAAACTGTACAGTCAGACGTGCTGTCGTGTGTACCTTAACCGTTAAGGTCTGAGAGAAGGCCTTAGCTCAGCTAATTGGCACTCTCAGGTCACATGTGTACTAAATTTAAACAGGGTAGGTATTTCTTTCTTTTTAGTATTGTCTACTGAGGCAATGTTCTGTAGCGCCAAAATACTCTGTGGCAAGGTTCAAAGACTCCGCATGCGTCATCGCCACAAAGGGCTGGCTCTTTTGCGCCTAATTACTTGTTAATTACTGAACACTCGATCGATAACCCGTGTTGTAGGTTGCCGAGATGTAGGATGTGCTGCCTCATCATAAGATACGCTTTTATAGGTACCGCCAAACATACGTTACAATAAGTAAGTACGGTCGACCACAGTCTAGGATACCCCATGGCAGCTCTTACCGCGCGCGGCATAAGGGCGCCAATCGAACAAAAAATGGGATCCTAGCGTGTGGCCGACTGTACAACTTCCTTCAACTTGTTATACAATGCAAAATATCAGGCAAAAGGCGACTTGCTGGGTTAGCATAAGGTTGGGTTAGAGTGTATCCATAGGTTTTATAACTCTATCTATCCCACTCTACGTCAAACCAAAGAGTGAAATACATTTAATGAATACCCCCTTATTTACTAACCCAGCCTTAGGAAGACACAAGATAATAAATCCTATTCCTAAAATGTTTTATTCGATGACAAATAAATAATTCTGATTCTAAATTCTGATTCGATTTTTTGTTAGGTACCGACCTATATTCTTTATTGATTTTTCTGACATTTGTATTAGTTATATAATGAACACTCCTAATTGTTAATTCTATGAATTATTTTATTTTTTCTATACCATGTTAAGGCGCTGTACATAGTGAATAGCCCGCGCGCCAAGAAAAATGCACAAAATCGAGTCCTGTATCAAATACACTAAAAAAATCGAAAATGTTCACATATCAAACCCTAGAATTAGATGAGACCTATCTAAAACAGCCAGTTTCGTGTTGACATTCATAAACGTTTTGAAGATATTTTTGATGAAAAAAAATAGGCGGCGCACTTTTTTTCAAACAAAATATCTTGCAATCTGTTATGGATATCATCACAAAACTGGCTGTTTTAGATAGCTCTCACCTAATTCTAGGGTTTGATATGTGAACATTTTCGATTTTTTTAGTGTATTTCATACAGGAATCGTTTCTGTGCATTTTTTTTGCGCGCGGGCTAATTCACTATGCCCAGCGCCTTAAGGCTCCGTATAAGGCTAACTAGCGCCACCAATGTTAAAAAAATCATATCTTCCTTCAGAAGAAGTTTCTGAAAAAATCCTAAGATGAGCTCATGCGCCATGCTTTTCTAGATTTTTAAGTGTAGGTACCCAACTCAATTTCTAGTGTTAAGCTAAAAAATTTTCGATAACCGCCAAAAACGGCCGCTTTTGGCGGTTATCGAAAATTTTTTAGCTTAAAAGTAAATTTCGAAGAGGGTATCTACACTTAAAAATTTAGAAAAGCATGGCGCATAGGCTCATCTTAGGATTTTTTCAGAAACTTCTTCTAAAGGAAGATATGTTTTTTTTAACATTGGTGGCGCTAGTTAGCCTTATACGGAGCCTTAAGGCGCTGGGCATAGTGAATTAGCCCGCGCGCAAAAAAAATTCACAAAATCGATTCCTGTAACAAACACACTAAAAGAATTGAAAATGTTCACATATCAAACCCTAGAATTAGGTGAGAGCTATCTAAAACAGTCAGTTTTGTGTTGATACCCATAACAGATTGCGAGATATTTTGTTTGAAAAAAAGTGCGCCGCCTATTTTTTTTCATCAAAAATATCTTCAAAACGTTTACGAATCTAGACACAAAACTGGCTGTGATAGATAGGTCTCACCTAATTCTAGGGTTTGATATGTGAAAATTTTCGATTTGTTTAGTGTATTTGATACAGGACTCGATTTTGTGCATTTTTCTTGGCGCGCGGGCTATTTACTATGTACAGCGCAACTATGGATTGTTAATAATTAATTTATTTTATCCATTTCAAACAATGTGACATGTAATTTAAAACTATCTTACAAATAAATATGTCTATGTCTATCATTAACTTTACTAACTATTAGGTTTTGATTATAGTAAGGAAATATACATTTTTTATAGTACGAGTAATAGAACAATAATTATGCTCGTATTTATTAAAGGAAGAAGAGGACACTCATATAGCGAGCGAGTTCCGTTGTGTGATGACATATCATGGCTGACAAGTCATACAGTTAAGTAGAGGATTGCATAAACAACTCCTCAATTTAATGTTTATCTTTCGCGTTTCAATATAACATCGCACTTACCATCTGTAATGACAAAAAATATGAAACTTCGGGCAAATCACCGTAAATAAACCTGGCGACACGATTGAAAGCATAGGTAGTTTGTTTGGCAGTACTTCCATTTATGGATGTGGATGGCGAAAGAAAGAGGAGAAAGAGGAGAATATACCCACTCTTGCCAGCAATAGTCAGCCATAATTTGCTAAGCAACTTCTGTAACACTTTTTCTCGAAGACTGAAGACCCAAACTATTTTCGCAGCTTCAAAGGGTGAAACAGGTGGATTGATTGCCAACTTCATAAATTAATACCTAAGAGCATTACATAAAACGCACAAGCAGCCTGGCTACCACACAGGATAGCAGAGGGAACCCTAGTTTGGGAGCCAGAACACTAATCTGTGACATTTTAAACAAATAAACTTTTCATATTTTCATTTTCATTCTCATTCTCGGACTCATTTTCATTTTCATCAATAGGTTTATATTTTTTCATTACATTCCATTTAATTTCGGATAACACATTTTCTGTAGTCCAAGCAGACAAAGTCACAGAGAAAAGCTAGTAATAAAATAAGATACAAACATGATGTATAACCGGTAAACCCACAAGTGAGTGAAGATGAAAATTGTAGAGAAGACGTCACAAGTCACAACTCCGTCTAGTGAATACTGTGATTTGCTCTGTTTCCTGTTTGAATAAAATTAAATATGCAATTTACACTTATCGGGTGTTTGTTTCTGTTTGTTTTTTGTGGTCCCACAAAACATTTTGCGAAGATTTGATGAAGAGCTTCGGAGAGAGAGAACGGAACTCCTCAATGGACGGCAGTAGATCACTCGGAATCAGAGCAGTAGCGTAATTACAGTGTGCCTTTTCACCTTTTCACCGGTATCAGAGATCCTATAAAAATAATATTGTATACTTTATAATCTTGAAAACCTACGCTCATTGGGTTCAAACCAAACCAAAATCAAAGATCAGCACTGCATGGAAGTAAAGGAGACAAACGATGAAATTATTTGAAAAGCCGGCCATACACGACAAAGACAGGATAGGAAACAACCGGACCCCCCCTCTCTCTCTTTCGAGCTTAGTCCCACATGGTGGTGGGGTCAGCTTTCCTTATTTTCTCTCTTCACTTCGCCCTGTTCTTGGTGTCGTCTTCGGAGGCTCCGCATTCTATGAGGTCTTTGTTGACCACGTCCATCCACCTGGTTTTCGGTCTTCCTCTGGATTTCCGCCCGGGGATAGACGCAGCGCCTCGTTTCCGATGTACGACCGGACCCCCTTTATAACACCATGTATCTACGACAAAAGCTAAGCCCTGTGTTTATGGTCGTGATCTCTATGTAGGTATGGTCGTGACTGTGAACTACAGAGTGCAGGTTTCCAACGTATACCGGTCTAACCAGTAAGCTAACAGGATAATGCTTCAAAGCATAAAGCTAAACAGAGGACCTACTGCCCAGTGAACCGCGGTCACAAATCAGTAAGGCAGTAGAAAGCTGTGTTCTTTTGAACGCTCTTCAAATTAGTTTTTTACCATTTTTTGTTTTTTCTAAAGCACTAACCCGTGCTAGGGAATATTTTAAACATTTATAATAAGTTGAAAATATTCACTTGTCCCGAGTGAATATTTTTAACTTATTATAAATATTTAGTTTTTTTTTTTTGTTGATCCGGTGCAGATCTTCATCATCATCATCAGCCTGCTAACACCCACTGCTGAGTAAAAGCCTCTTCATGCTCATCGCGCAGAAATGCCTTATGTCGAGGATAACTTCGTGAGGACAGGAGATGTGACATTTGCCGCAAAATTAGATTTTGCCTTCGAGATGTGTCGAATGCGAGATTCCCGAGAATAAGCCTCATTCCGGCTTCGTTCCGGCTTTTCGCGCTGCCACGTGTGAACGGCCTCCACATCTTCTCCTCAAGTATGGATAAACCCTTAATTCGGTACGCAAAGTTTTTTGTTCGAAAGTCCGTTATTGGCTTAATCTTATATTTAGACAATATTGAGAAACTAATTTCAATATTTTTTATTTTGGTTCAGTAGTTTGGATTTTACAACGTTTCAAAGATACGGTTTTATGACCTTCACGCGACGGTCTGCATACTGTTGGCGCTGTTTGGCGGTCATAGGAACAAAACATTTTAGCGCATAAAAACAAAACTACTGAAGCAAAATAAAAAATATTGAAATTAGTTTCTCAATATTGTCTAAAGATAAGATTAAGCCAATAACGGACTTTCGAACAAAAAACTTTGCCTTCCGAATTCATTTTTGTGAGGAGATTTCTTGCCCGATGGGGGTTTGATAATATTTCACCCCAGATCTTCGTTCCGTATGGTGTTCGATTTGTATACCTAATGCGGATTATCGACATCGGGGACTTATTGACGAACACTTGAAATGCGGAACTTCTTACGTTGCTGCCGGCCTTCTGCTTTGTGATAATAATTATTACGATGGCACTAAGTTTTTTTTTTACTCGGTTTTCCCGAGTCATAAATTCAATATCGCCGCCGACCAACCTTTGATTGCTGACTAAGCACACTTACCTTTTGTTGTTTAACACTTGTTGGTGTCCTATGGTATCCCAGAGGTAAAAAGGGCCTTTACAAGATCACGCCACGCCTTCCTGTCCTCAGCAACGCTTCTGGCTTCACTCCAGCTCAGCCCAACGGCTCGCCAGCTCCAGCTCGCCTTCAACTGTTCGCTGCCACGTGTGATAGTCTTAGCAGCTATGAAAAAAAAGCTGCATTTTATGATGAAAGCAAGCCGCTTTGCCCAGTGATAGAAGGGACAAAGATAAGCGATTTGACTCGCAGCAGCACAAGTTTCATCCCTTAGGAACAGAGAGGGCGCCACTTCTAAAAATAAACTTTGAAAATTTCTAACAACCTAACGGGTGAACCGATTTCAATGATTAATATCTTAATCGATAGAAAATTACTTATTGTACAACCAAAAAAATTAAATTATAAAAAAAACTATGCTGGCTGCCGTAAATCCTACGTTTTCTAATTTTTTTTTTTTTATTTGTGTATTTTTACTGAACTATGCAAAAAACTTGTATGAAAAGTGTATATTTTTTGTAAGTAATATCGTTACTAATTTAAAAATAAATTTAATAAAAAAAATTGCATGCTAATATCTTTAGTAGTTTAGGAAATATTTAGGTTTACATGTGCTGGAAAAGCGGGGTATTGCCCTCGCGTCATAGTAACTGAGTAGAGAAATAAACTTATTTTTGTGATGGAATCTAGCCATTTTGCACAGTGATAGTGGATACTAAAATAAGCAATTTTACCCGCAGCAGCAACATTTTCATCCCTTAGGAACACAGATGGCGCCACTTATTTAACAAAACTTCAAAGTTTTGTATAAAATAAACGGCTCTACCGATTTTCATGATTTAAACGCCCAATGGTTGGTTTTTATACCATAATACATATAAAATATAAATAAGTCAAAAAAGTATTGGAAATAAAAATAATAAAAAATAATTTGTAAAATAAAAGTGTTTCCATTGAGGATGATGAATCTTGTATTTATTCTTTGTAGTTTTTGACAAATACTTACACATCATTTCTCGTTTGCCTTCTCACAGATGTGTACAATAAGGTAATGCCTAACAGTTCACGAGTTTCTTTATTTTATTTGGAATACTACATTGAATACATTGAATAAAGTTTACTCAGAATAAGCGACTAAAAATTTACGTATACCAAATAAAATAAGGAAACTCGTGAACCGTTAGGCATTAACGTTGTTGTACACATCTGTGATAAGGCAAACGAGAAATGATGTGTAAGTATTTGTCAAAAACCAAAAAGAATAAATACTTGATTCATCATCCTCAATGAAAACACTTTTATTTAACAAAATATTTTTTATTATTTTTATTTCCAGTACGTTTTTGACTTATTTATATTTTATATGTATTATGGTATAAAAACCAACCATTGGGCGTTTAAATCATGAAAATCGGTAGAGCCGTTTACTTTATACAAAATACTGAAGTTTGGTCAAATAAGTGGCGCCATCTGTGTCCCTAAGGGATGAAAATGTTGCTGCTGCGGGTAAAATTGCTTATTTTACTCTCCACTATCACAGTGCAAAATGGCTAGCTTTCATCACAAATAGAAGTTTTTTTCTCTACACAGTTACTATGACGCGAGGGCAATGCCCCGCTTTTCCAGCACATGTAAACCTTAATATTTCCTAAACTACTAAAGATATTGGCATGCAGTTTTTTTTTATTAAATTCACTATTAAATTAGTAACAATATGAATTATAAAAAATATACCTTCATCATACAATTTATTTGCATAATTGAGTAAAAACTGAGAAAAAAAATAAAAAAAATACAAAACGTTGGATTTAGGGCAGCCATAATAGTTTTTTTTTTAATCTTATTTTTTAGGTTGTACAATAAGTGATTTTCTTTCGATTAAGATATTAATCATTGAAATCGGTTCATCCGTTAGGCTGTTAGAATTTTTCAAAGTGTATTTTTAGAAGTGGCGCCCTCTCTATTTGTAAGGGATGAAACTTGTGCTGCTGCGGGTCAAATCACTTATTTTTGCCCCTTCTATCACTGTGCAAAGCGGCTTGCTTTCATCATAAAAAGCAGCGTTTCGGTAAAAAATGGCCGTAGCTGCTATGGCTATGAACGGGGCGTCCACGTCTTCTCCTGCCCCCTCGCGGCTGCCAGTCGAAAGCAAAGTTTGCGCTGTTGCTCTGTCTCCTTCGGATTGTGTGCCCGATCCATCTCGACTTTCGCAAGGAGATTTCTTGCCCTATTGAGGATTGGTGGCACTTCACCCATAGCTCTTCATTTCGGATGGTGTTCGACCAGTATATGCGGAGGATCGACCTTAGGGACTTATTGACGAACACTTGCAGTTGGTTCGTCAGACCCCTTTGTCACTCTCCACGTCTCACAGCCACTGTTTAACACTTGGTAACTCCGTATTACTAACCAACTGTTGAATCAGTCTTACTGATGCGTCATACATCAGAATCTGAAGCCTGTTTATTCATAAAAATAATAACCGTATTTACCTACTTCGATCACGGCAAAACAAAGCGGTGGATGTAATGAAAATGGTTGCCGCAAAAAAAAAATCCATTTGTTTGTTCCAACAAGTATTTTTTTCCTCTTAGCTAATATGACAAAGATTATTTTCCCGGTAGCTTTACCGGTTTCTGATTTGAGAAATTCGCTAAGCAAGCACTTAAATATCGTTCTGCCTCCGCGGATTTCTCACAAAAGAACGTGACAGAACGATAGTTAAGTATTCACTTAGTAAAATTCTCAATTCAGAAACCAGGCAAAACTTCCAAATGTGCAGTGTGCACACTACATGCCGGTCGTTCACCCGCATTGAGTCGACATTTATTTGTTTTATTTTCACAAGAATTACATTGTATCAGGAAAACCCATAATAATCATTAAGCACCCGGCAGGTAGCCGTAATAAAGGCTACTTTTTTTAGTGCTCACTAGTTGGTACCACTGTCGAGTAAGGTCGATCAAGTTTAGCTCAGTTCGATATTTTAAAGTTCGTACGTAAAAAAAAGTTTACTCAGATTAAAATCATATTTATTACCTTATGACGCCATACGTCTCACAACTAGCGCCGCCAATGGAAAAAAAATCATATCTTTTATTTGGATGCGTTTTTAGCAAAAAACGCTCCTGCGATTCCTCAACGCGAGGCTTAGTTACACCATTTATAACTCAAGAACGGGTGGACCGATAGTTTATGATTTTTGATTTGTTGGATTTCTCTCTGCCCCGAACAGCAGAATAACCATTAAAACACATGAAAAACTCGCGAGAAAAAAAAAAAAGTCTGCGCGGACGAAGTTGCGGACAAAAGCTAGTTTAAAATAAACCCGCATAGCCCATACAAACAGTGTCATTTTTGGACCTCGCGCTAAGGTCACAATCGTGAGAGAAAGAACCCCAAAAATCACAGAAACTCTTTTTTTCCAGCGCCCAAGGCAGTACAATACTCCCAGTTTTTGCGCCAGTGGCTTGGTGACCTTGACTTGTTTTTGCTTGCGCTTGCGACTCGAAATGATTGCTCATCCGATTTAAAAAAGCGGGCTCTTCCTTTTTTTCGATGAGTGATCGATCACTGAGCTGTCGATTTGTTTATAGTTTTTTAGTCGATACTGCAAAGCAAACATTTGTTATGTCTGTCAAGTAATACCTTTTTTTCTCAAGAACAGTATATTAAATTATGAATAATATTATGAAAAAAAAAACAGATTACAATGCTTAACTTATGCGATTACTTACGGCTCTGGCGGATATATGACCGTCATAATTTGAACTTTATGGCTTCGGAATAGAGTCCAAAACCAATGAAAAATTTGGACTACCTCTGCCGTATCAAGGACCTCATATTACAATGCTTCTTTTTCTTTTATTAACACCCCGTAGTTTTGTGAAAGACTGCCGAAGTTAGGAATCGGTTGGAAGGATTCTTACTTTCGTTCTCTTTCCTTCCAGCGGTCCATTCAACAGCAGGGGCCTTAGCCTGTAACACAATGGCGTATCAATGGCGTCCTAGTTAGAAGGACAAAACCGGGATTTTTCCTTGTTTTCCTACAACCAGCGAACTAATCCTCTAGAATTAGACTCGTAATATTCTTTGATGTACTACAAAAACATTAAGAGGACCGACACTGGACCGACAGCATTAATAAATCGTAATTGAAACCGTCAACCGGGAGCCAATTTTGGCACCATTGCGTTACAGGCTAAGGGCCCTGATCTATCCTAGCTACCCCAAAACACGCCTCGGAAGGATACCCCGATAAGAAGAGATACGCTTGACATAGATCGCGCATTCCGAAGGTGAAGTTTGCGAGTTACTCCCTACGTGACGCGCATTGGGAAGCTACACTCGTTTCTTCAGTTTTTCTTGTGTGCAACGTTTGTCTGTCTGTCTTTCTTTCTCTTGGCTGATGCAATTGTCAATAAGTACACATTGGGTGTCTGAATCATTAGGGGAAAGATGTCTTTAAAGATGTCCAAGGCCAAAACCCATACTCTCAAATCACAATACAGATAAAGACTCAAATGTTAAATTTTTCAAAGGGTGATGGAACAGAACAGTGACAGATAGACAAAAACGCAGTGGTCGAAGAAAATCTCGATAAAAAGACAATTTTCATTCAAAAACACCGTACGACATTCCCCAGCCACGCGGGCGAAGACGAGGGCGTTCGCAAGTTTTCTTTACAACAACTTTTAATCGGATAACCATGTGTGTGCTCGCCCGTTTTTCATTAGGCTTATCTAATTTGGCCGTGTAGGAAGGAATTACGGATGGCTGGTGGAGAGCTGGTGACCACTCGACTTATTTTATAGTACAAGGCTGGGATTTGGGAACTTCTAGGCTGGTTGTTTAGATTCCGGTGATCACGAAAATTAATTTTTCTTGGCCGGTCGCGGTTGAAAGTTCGTTTTTTATAACCTAGAAAGTGTAAATTTTGCGGTTATAAGAAAATCAACTCAAGCATTTACACTTTCGAAGCAAAAAAAACGAACTTCCAAACGCGAACGGCCATATAAAAAAATCTTCGTGATCAGAGGAGTCTAAACAACCAGCCTAGAAGCTCCCAGCCTTGTATGACAAAATAAGTCAATTTGTCACTAGCTCTCCAGCTTGTACTCCCTGAGGCCGGTTTGCTTGTTGAGCCCGGCTGCGCGGAATCTTAACGTAAGTTATAAAAATTTTCCGATGAGAGAAAACTGGATGAGAAACCGGCTGTTGGTACCCATTTATTTACTTTTCTCTACGGTTTTCTACTGTAACGCTTTACTTTTATGTTACCTATGTACGTAGTGACCTGTCTTTCCTGTGGGCTAGGCCGTCTAAGCTGGCAGGATGGTATAGATAGACGGTGGGCAAGCCTACTCTGTCTAAAACAATGTCCCAGGCACTGCAGCGCCGAGTGGTATCTTCACCCATCTACAGGGTGCAATCGAATAAGAACAGAACTGTTCTGAGCCATTGAAGGATCGTGAATGCGTTACCTGGGTTAATATATGTCTGTAAAAATGTTTGTATCTACACACGACAGCACGTCAGACTGTACACTTTTTTTGTAAAGTCGCCCGTAACGTAACCGAGTAGAGTGCTAGCCTGTAAGGGTCGACGTGCTGTCGTGTGTACTTAGTTAATGACTATGTGTATAAATGGATCAGTGGCATGGGGTTAGCTGAAAATCAGCGCCGTCTGAAGACTGCTTCAGACGGCATATAACTGAGCTAGGACCATTTTCGGGAAGATAATTTGTAAATATTTTTAATTTTAATCTTATTGAGCTATTATTTATTTTGTGATGTTTCCTAAAAAAAAATCGATTGCGGAACTTTTAGTAGGCTGTCTACTGATCACTTCATACAACATGAACTAGGGGGCAAAAAAAATGGAGTGAAAAAAATATCAGCTGTTACATACATAAGGTAAACTCAGTACTGCACCAAATGTATGGAACAGCTGTCATTTTTTTCGCTGCATTTTTTTTGCCACCTAGTTCATGTTGTATGAAGTGATCAGTAGACAGCCTACTTAGAGTTCCGCTATTGAATTCGATCGCACCCTGTAGACTTACTATACGGTGCCCTAAGCGTGCGTGACACACAAAACTGGCACTTTACAATGCAGTGGATATTGAATGAAACTCGCCGCTGTAACAAGTACACGCTCAGTTGAAGCAATGTTTCCGGCACAATACCTGCGCATTGTTGTTGAAAATTCACTCGTAACGTAAGCAAATAAGAGTGCACCGTGGAAAGATAGATCAGGGGCCTTAATCCGTAACGCGATGGTGCCAAAATGGGCTTCCAGTTGACGGCATCAATGACCAATTTCGTTTGATTAATGCTGTCGGTCCTTTTAATGTTTTTTGAATGAGCGAGCAAAGCGAGAGAGGTTCTCCGAGTCTACTGGAACAATCCGGCGTTTGTATGTCATGTACGAATGTTCGTTCGACGATAACTTGACTAAATTTATTCCGATCGTCATAAAATTTGGTAAACGGGTAAATGAGGTACACATAATTTTTAAGTTCGAACATGAAAAAAATCGCTCGAGTTGTTGCTGAGATATGGGTTCGCGAGTTCAAAGTTCGGGGCGAACCACCTAGTCTAATTCTAGAGGATTAGTTGGCTGGTTGCAGGAGAAAAACGAGCAAACCCCGGTATTGTCCTTCTGCTGGGATGCCATCGATACGCCATAGCGTTACAGGGCCCTTAGCCTGTAACACAATGGTGCCAAAATGGGCTTCCGGTTGACGGTTTTAATTACGATTTATTGATGCTGTTGGTCCAGTGTCGGTCCTTTTAATGTTATTGTAGTACAGCAAAGAATATTATGAGTCTAATCCTAGAGGATTAGTTCGCTGGTTTTAAGAGAACAACGAAAAAATCCCGGTTTTGTCCTTCTACCTAGGACGCCATTGAGACGCCACTGTGTTTCAGGCTAAGACCCCAGACTGAGGCCTCTGCTCTCCAATGTATTCTGTGGTCGCGGCGGCCGTGGTCATGTTTTTACTCCGCATCCGCGGTCACGCTAGACGGCTGGCTTCACAAAAACATGGCCAAGTGCGAGTCGGACTCGCGCACCGAGGGTTCTGTTCTACGATTTTATTAGAAACGCTCACAGCCTAGTTGGACTAGTCATTCTTAATCGATTGGCAAAGTTAAGCAAAATCGGCCGCCGTCAGTCCATGGATGGGTGACCGCTAGTGGCATTAATATCTGAGCGATTCCGTGCTTCGGAAGGTACGTTAAACCGTTGGTCCCGGTTGTTATTGATTACCTAATAACAATCGTTAGGTTATGTCAGAGGCCCTATGGGCGGCCTAAAAACTCTGACACCAGGGGTGGCCACTGCCTCACACGATTACCTACCTTTTCACGTATTTGGAAGGGTAAACTGGCATTTATGACCACGGTTATCCTCTAAGCATAACTAATATGTTTTTTGAACCCAGACCTAAAAAGAGGTGTGTAATAAGTTTGATCGCTATGTGTGTGTGTGTGTGAGGGAGGGTGTGTGTGCGAGTGTCTGTTAGTCTGTCTGTGGCACCGTAGTATCTCGTAAGCGGGTGAAACTATTTGGATCTGATTTTTGCGGTTCCGTACCCGAAGGGTGCCAAAAGGGACCCTACTACGCAGCCCACACTGTCTGTCGTTTTTTTTTTCAATTGTATGGGGGTTTGGAACCCTCAGTTTGTGAGTCCAACTTGCACTTAGCCGGTTTTTATTATTACGGACTATTTGTATTTGTATTTTAATTATTTTCAAAACCACAGAGAGCACAAAATAAAAGAAAGAAAACATAGTACACCTGAAAGACAGACAACATAGAGGCTTAAAAACAATACACTTAAAACGAGCTATGAGTTTATGAGTAGGCGACATCTCGGACAAAATATTTTCGGACACTTTGTCCGAAATGTCGCTTTATTATTTTAATATTTTTGAGGCGACATCTCGGACACTTACAAATAAAGCTGTTTTGTACAGTCGGATAAAAAACTCCCTACGATCTTATTTATGAGGAGACTAATAAAAATGTTACAAACCCACATGCAAATAATATCTTGTGTACTCATGCAGTCTACAACATTTGCTCTCCCCCGCAAGTGTGTCGCTCGCGACACACATTTTATTTCATCAATTTTATGTAAGCATTACTTAACTATATTATGTTGACAATATTTTAATGTTTTGCCTCGTGTACCAACGTTTGGCAATCTGCTTTCGCGTCTCATGTCACTGCGCAGGTAACAAAGGCTCAGCACATCCAAAAAGTCCCACTAGTTATAGGCCCGGTTTCTGAATTGAGAATTTTACTAAGTAAATACTTAACTATCGTTCTGTCACCTTCTTTTGTGAGAAATCCGCCGAGACAGAACGATATTTAAGTGCTTGCTTAGCGAATTTATCATATCAGAAACCGGCAGATAGTGTAAATAATGTTAAATCAAATAGTGTTTGATGAAAAAGTACTAGGCTTACATAAGGTGGTAGGAGGATCACCACCTCAGTTCCCACATAATTACGCGGGGTTAGTTAGGAACAAAATTATGTGAGAACTGAAGTGATAATCCTCCTAGCACTTTATGTAAGCCTAGTACTTTTTCATCAAAAATGAGCCAAACGCGATCTGAGTGCTTAAATTCAGGCTATCCTAAAATAGGCAGCTGTGGTAACGCTCTTTCTAAATTTGTATACTTTAGTACCTATCTGACTGTACGATACAGGTTCAATATTTTGAGAGTGTCCGAGATGTCACCTCGAAAATATTTAAAATACAAAGCGACATTTCGGACAAAGTGTCCGAAAATATTTTGTCCGAGATGTCGCCTACTCGAGTTTATGACAAATTGAGTGATCAGAAAATAAACCTACTGGAGAGAAATGTGGATGTGGCCATTGCAAAGGGGCTCTGTCTCAGCATGTGCTGGAGAGGCGGAACACTCTAGCCAGCGCTGGTCTTCCGTCAGTACCCGGCAGGCAGTGGTGTGCCGTCGTGCAAGACTAATACTCCAATAATTTACCAGAGCCATCACATAACCCTATACAGGGTGTTAAAAGACCGCCGACAGACCCGAAAGGCACGCATACTAGACACCAAAACAAAGTATTTTTTTGATAAATTATTGCTGGGAAATGATTTTGGTTTTTTAGGTTATAATTTTGAAAAATATTTTATTATGCAATGGACTTGTAACGCACAGAAGTCATATTGCGCCAGCTTTGGCATAAGTTTATACTACTCACACTTGAGGTGCCGATGTTTAGAATACATTGCGGGTTGCAATTTTAACGTCAGTTTTTGTAAGAAATATTCAACATTTTGATATGACTTCTTGAGAAAAAATGATAAATACTTGATACTGAATACATATCTGCAAAAAAAAAGTTTTGAAAAGTCCGACTTCGAACCTCAATATCTCGAAAACCATTGATTTCCCAGGCATAGTTCCTTGGGAAAAAATATTTATTATGAAGAGGACAATACGTGGTTTCCCGCTTTGTTGGTGATCTTTTAACACCCTGTATAGTACTTCTTATCTTGATCAAGCAAGTTGTCGTGAAGCTCTCGGGAGCCTTATATCGGTCAGCTAAACGGCCTCTTGAGGACAGAATCGTGCCTTATCTTCTGTGGCTTAAAGTTTAGAATCTAACTAAGTGGAGTGTTTTTAAGAATTAACTGCTGTGATACGAAGCCGAGTACGCTCTCGAGGAGATTTTGTAATATTTAGGATTATTACGCAGTATCTGCGGCTTATCCTGATTGTATTGAATTTAGGGACTAAGGCTCTATCTGCAAATATGAACATTTTTCTTGGAAAAGGCTGTAAAATTTCGCTTTTTCCCCACAGATTAAGAGAGAAATAATTAATCTGTGTAAGCTAAATTTGACAGCTACGCCCCGGAAGATCTGTAGCTACGCCTATGAGCGCCATCTATCAAGTACTTTGAATTCAGATTTTATATTGACAGTCGAAAACGGGCTATTATGTTTTGAAAATAACTCAACATTTTTGGAATGATGACAGGGACGGCACTACGGTTTTGAGATTTATTTATTTTCAATGAGCCGTTTTTAAGGCACAAATACAAAGCAGTTCAAAGATGATGCTTACAGAAATGGCCATAAAAGGACCGGACCGCGACTATAAATAAATAAAAAAAACTTTATTCAAAAGCAAAATAATAAAAAAAAATGTACATGCTGTTTTCTTAAATAACTTACACTTTTGAAAAGGTCGGAGACTCAGCAAAAATGCTGTTTTTCAGTCTCCGCCGGTTTGATCGCTGGGTACTATTAAAAGTTAAAAAACATAAAATAAGTTTATCGCATAGTAGAGCAATATTTTAAATGAAAATTAATTGTAGTTTAAGGTAAGTAATTAAATTAACACACAGTCATGATTGTAACAAAATAAATAAAATCATATCGGATGGAATTGAGCTTGGTTAACACAAAATGTAAATATTGAGCTAAGGTAGAGACGAACATGACGAGACAGATGGTTTTTTAGCAGTAACTAAACTCCAATTGCTAGAAGACTTTTGCACCGACAATAGCCATAATCAATCAAAATAAAATAAATCTGTGCTAAGCGGAATTTGACCGTCGTGTCCCGGTTCTGGTTGAGGGTTCTCTTCGAGTCGCTATGGATCCCTAATTTTCCTTTGATTACCGTCGACTCGACTGAGCGGTTTTAATCAAACAATCGACAGCGAACAGGGGCCTTAGCCTGTAACGTAATGGTGCCAAAATGGGCTCCCGGTTGACGGCTTCAATTACGATTTATTAATGCTGTCGGTCCTTTCAAAGTTTTTGTAGTACAGCCAAAAGAATATTCTGATTCTAATTCTAGACGATTAGTTCGCTGGTTGTAGGAGAAAAACGAGGAAACCCCGGTTTTGTCCTTCTACAGCGGTGTTGGCCTAGTGGTAAGAACGATGGACTCGGAAGCGAGAGACCCAGGTTCAATTCCCGGTTGTACCTATGACTTGAATTTATTTCGAAATTACGTACATTGTGAATGTGTAGTAGCAATACCACTCGCTATCTGTGAAGGAAAACATCGTGAGGAAACTTGAGCGTATGAGGCACTACATGACAGCCTTAACGCGAAAATCGCCAACCCGCATTGAGTACGCGTGGTGATTAAGCTCGCACTCTCTCTCTGAGAGAAGGCCTTTGCCCAGCTAGTAGGACATGTACAATCGTACAGGCTACATCTTACTTACTTGCCATTGATACGCCATTGCGTTACAGGCTAAGGCCCCAGCTATTGTTTTACACCGCGTCGAGTAATTGACATAACATCCAACGTTACTCGGGGTTCGGGGCAAAATATGCGAATTTATTGCTGGTTGCAAAGGATATTGATCTCTATTGTAGAGCTTGTGACCATTCGACTTATTTTATCGTACGGTCGGCCACAGACACAGATACCCCATGGCAGCCCTTACCGCGGCATAAGCGTGCCAATCGAACAAAAAGCGGTATCCTAGCGTATCGCCAACTGAACAAGGCTAGGAGTTGGTAGGCTGATAGAGTAGACTTCACTGAGTCTGGAAAAACCTTTTTTTTGAGCGGGTCGCGGTCAAAAGTTAGTTTGTTTTTTACTTTAAAAGTGTAAATGTGTGGGTTGAGTCTTTTTTGTCGTACAAGGCTGGGAGTTTCTAGGCTGCTTATTTTAACTCCGCTGATCACTATTGGCCGACCGCGGTTGAAAGTTCGTTTTGTGTAACCTAGAAAATAATAGAAATAGAAGTTGTCTAGTCAACTGCGGACGCCAAAGGATGTCTTACCCTTACTATCTGCGGGAGTCTATAAGATAGACTGCAGCTGTGGGAGCTCCTATATTGGCCAAACAAGACGCTCTATCGCCGAAAGAGTCAAAGAGCACATAGCTGCGGTGAAAAATAGACAGCCGAATAAATCCGCTGTGGCAGAACATCTGCTAAACGCTGGGACTAACCACTGGATAGAACTCCATCAACCAAAAATCCTCTCCACCGATCGACACTACTACCGTAGAATGGTACGGGAGGCGATCGAGATCAAAAAGCATAAAAATTTCAATCGGGAGGATGGTTTCAAACTATCATCAACGTGGAATCCAGTGTTACATAAATTTAAGTCACGCGATTTATCTTCGGACATATCCGCCGATACTGTGAGTGTTGTGTGCCGGCCAACTGCAAATGACAATAGTGATGTGAGGGTAGTTTCCCAACTGTCACCACAATAATTAAAACACTCTCCGCTCCAGTCTACCCGCGACCACGGCAGCTGTAACGCGGCCGAAACGTCGGGATAAATAAGGTAATTAATTTGCCTAAAAACCAATCGCGATTCGACCCGTTTCGAATACAATAATAGAAATAGAAATAGAAATAGAAATAGAACACATTTATTTATCATCCAAAACACACAATCGAAACACAACAATACATTAAATTAACACAAATTTAGACACAGAGCATAAAACATACTTTTTAAAAATAGTAATTATTAAAATTTAAGACATAAGTTATACTTACTTAAAAAGTACCCAACACCACTTATAACAAAAATACATAGTTTACAGGTATTATCAATTTAAAAAAGACAGTCGTGTGACGCTGTGTGTTATGATGATAAAGCGGTCTCTGGACTCAGCATAATGTTGTGAGGAAACCATCACAACGCTGGTATTCTGCCAGAGCCTTTAAGATGAGGTCACGAGATTCAAGGTCCATAGCCTCGATAGACAAATCAAAAATAAAAATAAATAAAAATAAACCAAGAACCGTATAAGCACTTAAACAGACAATATTATGAAAATACTTGAAACAGCGGTGAGACGAAATAGAAAAGAAATGTGGAATAACATTATAGACAGAACCAAACTAGATTAATAGATTAATAGATGATTAGGTAGAGACAAATGGCCCGTAGGATCAGCGATTTTAAAAAATAGGTGGAAAGGAAGTGAAGTGAAATGAAATGAAGTGAAGTCATGTGATATTTTACTTTCATAAGACAAAACAGGGAAGCATCCGAAGAAGTCAGAGACAGAATAACGACATCAAGCTACTTGTTTTTGCAACGACAAAAGATAAAGTTTGAATTTGAACTTGAATGTGTAATGCGACTTTAAAGAACGAAGCGGTGGTGGGATGTTATTCCAGCACTTTGATGCCGCGTATTTGAAACTGCCTCTAAATGCTGCAGTTTTGCGTGATGGACTTTCCCTCCCTACAGCTTCGCTGACTATGATATGAAGTGGACCACTTAAGCCTTTCGTATAGGTACTTAGGCGACTGCGCCTTAAATAGACCAAATAACAGGACTGCAAGATGGTACTGAAGTCTACTTTTCATATTCAGGATATTGGAATTATTCAAGAATGGACTGATATGAGATCTTGGCGGGACGCGAAAACAAAAACGGGCACAGGCATTTTGAACGCGCTGGAGAATGCGGTTTGTTTTTTCAAACAGACACGGTCCATAAACAGCAATACAATAGTTTAATTTTGATAAAATTAGAGTCTCACAGAGTCTTATACGAAGCTCCTCAGGTATAAAGTCTCGTATGCGTTAGAGCACACTTAAACGATAGAAACAGGTTCGCGTAAGTTCTGCAACGTGTGTATATATTGTTTATTTCGATAAGAGCTATTTTCCCGCAAATAAACCGGTTTGGAGGACTAGCTGTAACTGTGCTGTTTTTTTTACAGTATAAGCACACTGGAATAAAAATGTTGAGATTAGGGAAAAACAAATGGAAATGACTGATCAGAAAACTTTTCTCGTAGTTTACTTGTATTTTTTGCATTTTCTAAAGCACTAACCCGTGCTAGGGAACATTTTTAAAGCACTAACCCGTGCTAGGGAACATTTCTAAAGCACGTACCCGTTCTAGGGAACATTCCTAAAGCACTAACCCGTGATAGCGAATATTTCTAAAGCACTAACCCGTGGTAGGGAACATTTCTAAAGCACTAACCCGTGATAGGGAACATTTCTAAAGCACTAACCCGTGGTAGGGAACATTTCTAAAGCACTAACCCGTGCTAGGGAACATTTCTAAAGCACTAACCCATGGTAGGGAACATTTCTAAAGCACTAACCCGTGCTAGAGAACATAAAAAATTTTTTTTTTTTTGTTTAATATGAAGTTGAACAGTGACTTGACTCGGTATCTCCATTGGTAGAACGCATGCATGGCGTGCAAGAGGTTGCGGGTTCAAGTCCTGTCCCGAGCGAATTTTAAAACGTTATAAAACAAATCTTTACTTTTGTTTTAACTCAAAAAGTGTAGGAATATTTTTTACTCAAAAAAGCTCGTAATGTGGTCATTAATTCGACAACCTTCTTTGAGCAAAGGAGGACTTGCGGGCTACTTTGATTAGGCGCCAGAAAAGTTGTATGGAATTTCATTAATGTCGTGTTTTGCGGCCAG
This sequence comes from Zelleria hepariella, assembly GCA_949319315.1. Taxonomy (NCBI): domain Eukaryota; kingdom Metazoa; phylum Arthropoda; class Insecta; order Lepidoptera; family Yponomeutidae; genus Zelleria; species Zelleria hepariella. The sequence continues at coordinate 944,026 of OX439382.1, read as the reverse complement.
AAAAACTGTATGAAAATCCATTAATGTCGAGTTTTGTTTCATAAATAGAACTCAAAAGTCAGGCACAAAAAGTATTTATTTAGAATTTGGCTGTTTGGGTGCTGGCAGTCTACAAATTGCATAGAAAAAAAAAGCGCGGCCATATTGTTTTCGCCGCTTCGCGCGTTGTTCGAAGTGATTTTTTCTGTGCGTGCTGTTTTTGTTGTAAATAAAAGTGAACTCTTCAAGCAACGAATCCTCCGATTCAATGTGTTTAACAACGCCGAACATAAAAAGGAAGCGAAATAAGATATTTATAGGTACCTATTGCCACCGAAGTCAAAGGAAAAATACAAGTTTATCTACGAAAAGTTTGCGGAATGAAAAATCAACAGAAAGTAAACTAAGACAAAAGGTAAGCTGGTTCTATTTAAATTACTCGCATTGTTTGAGTAAAGCACTATACAAGCCTTGGTCTGCAATGAGTGCGCTTCTGGCCACGCTATGATGGCCTCGAGCTTAGCTTAGCTACGCTCTCGGCCCTCAAGCTTGGTCATCTTTGCAGCCCTTGCTGTCCGCGCTATAAAGGCCTCGACCTTCGGTCTCGGCCTTCATTCCAGCTTGTCCATCAAGGGCTGCAATGCTGACCACGCTGTGAAGGCCTTGAGCTGCGCTACGCTGCGCTCTGTCGGCCATCAAAAGCGCGCCAGAAACGCACCCATTAAAGACCGCGGCAGTAATGTACTATTACCTACCACTTTGAACAAACAGTTACGTACACTTAATTACATCTCATTACTGATTACCCTTATTTTTCCGCCCATAAAAACTTGATAAAATATCACTGAACCTTTTAATCCCGAACCCGCCCTTAAAATATGAAGGAAGGGACCTAAATACGTTGACGAAAGGTATGGAATCGTCCACCTTAGCTTGAATCACACTTCAGGTTCTAAGGCAATTGGAATAAGAGCGATTTTTGAAAGAATACAGGGCAAGTTACGTTGGTAGTAAAGCTTGGGCCCACTTGACCAAATTGATTAAGTTTCCGCACCATCAATTTTTATATGCCGCGCTTATCGAGGAGTTATTAGTCGAATACCTTTGATGTTTACAGTATCATAAATTCTTCAGCTTTCGGCGGGAATAAATTTATGATTAACCTAGTTTTAGATACCTCTAGACGGGAAAAAACTAAAATAATAGTTGCCGCTACCTTGATATGTCAACTAAAGTGGCGATGGGTAGGTCACGTGATCCGAACAACAGATGGTCGCTGGAGTGAAAAAGTACTGCACTGGTACTAGAGGTGTGTAGTTCGCGAATGAATGCTTCGATTGAATGCATTCGTTATATGACACCATTCATTCATTCATTCACTACCAATCTTTACATATCACATTCACTCTAGTCCACGTAGTTCATTCTTCAAGAAACATTCTTAAATCTACCACACTAAGAACCAAAATTCTGTAAATCTGTATATCACATTCACTCTAGTCCACGTAGTTCATTCTTCAAGAAACATTCTTAAATCTACTACACTAAGAACCAAAATTCTGTAACTCATGTGTCTCGCCTGTCACCTTTGTCATTCGCGGACTACCGTGAGTCAAAAGATACGTGAACGAACTACTGAGCTATGAACTATGAATGAGCTATGAACTATGAATGAACTGTGAATGAACTGTGAATGAACTATGAATGAACTATGAACTATGAATGAGCTGTGAACTATGAATGAACTATAAGTGAACTATGAACTAAAAGGGTGAACTAGTTCAGTGAAGGAAATGAAGTATATCATTCTTTTCTTTTCACTGAAGCGTTTCGCGCACCTCTAACTGGTACCCTCGGGACGCGCGCCGGCCCCTTGGTCGGCCTCCGCGGCGCTGGAGAGATGACATCGAAGCCATTGCCGGCAAGACATGAACTAGACTGACCAGAGACAGGAATACCTGGCATCTGATGGAGGAGGCCTTTGTCCGCAAATGGACATCCCAAAATAAAAATATAAAATTATAAAAAAAAGTAAGATGTAGCCTGTACAATTGTACATGTCCCACTAGCTGGGCAAAGGCCTTCTCTAAAAAATAAAATTATAATTTTTATTTTAAATTTAATACAATTTTATACTTACTTAATTTATACATTCAATTCAATTCAATTAATAAATTCATAATGAATTCAAAAAGGAATTTTAAATTTTAAATTATTTTAATCACATAATTTTTTTTACATTTATCATTTAATTTTTAAATGCATGTTGTGATAATTTTATTTTTCTTATTATTTTTTACTTTTAAATGATTGAACATTCTACATGTAAAATGAAGCAAAAATGAATTTAATATCACATTAAATAAGCTACCTACGAAAATGAAAATGAAATCTTTGGATTGTGCTATACATATTATGGGAAAAATAAAGGCTTTATTATTATTATTTGTTTTTACATTTGTTTTTCTCTTTTTATTTAAGATAAAAAGATTTCTAATATATAGCACGGGCCTAATCCAAGTGCTATTTATGGGGTCATGTACCTACCTACTATTATTATTAGTTTTAGATGAAAAGGACTAGAGAACTCGGCCTCAAGCAGCGTCTGTCAAGTACTGTACAAAGTCGTATCTCAAAACACTTCACTTTGCAAAGATGACGTCAAGCATGCTATATTGAAACCGAGCTACGGTACAACTTTACTGTCTAACGTAGGTAGGAAGTCAACAATGGCATGTTGAGTCAATTACCAGGGCCCTTAGCCTGTAACGCAATGGCGGTTCAATGGCGTCACGGCAGAAGGACAAAACCAGGCTCTCCTCGTTTTTCTCCTACAACCAGAGAACTAATCCTCTAGAATTAGAATCAAAATATTCTTTGCTGTACTACAAAAACATTAAAAGGACAGACAGCGTTAGCAAATCGTCATTGAAGTCGTCACCTGACAGCCCATTTTGGCACCATTGTGTTACAGGCTAAGGGCCCAGGTAACGACGTACTTTCCTATAGTACAACCATGTCTGGTCAACTACATACATTTTAGATTTAGTGCAATCTATGAAAAAACAGATGTCGCTGCAAGTCTCATTGGAATTGATTGAAAGATAAATCTTATAGTAAATGCTATTTAGTCCTTTCCGCTTATTTTTAATATTTTTTTTACATTTATTAATTCTGCTTTTATAAGGAATAAATTAATAACATGCATATTTTAGAAAAATACGAATATAGTTTTAATTCCACCGCGACGCTACGTGATAACGTGACTGACAAATTAATACTGCAAATTTTACATAGATGGCGTACCTTCAGGCACCTACAACTGCTTGAAATTACATTCCGTTTCAACGTACAGTACGCTCCATGTTAAAAAGTACTCAGATACGGATAATATCTCAAGGCGTTCATCATTGGCAGACGTATGACTTGCTGCTCACTAAATGGGCCACCTAAACTAAATATGCCGCCGCTTATGGGCCTATACTAGCCCTGGACAGCAAAGCGGCAACATGGTTGTAAGCAGGTGATCAGGGTTTCGAGAGGTGTGCGCCGATTTCTACCCAGTGACTGTAGTGTGGTAGCCACAGTCACAGTGCCAACTCGCGTCCTAAGCATCTTTCACTTCCACCCTGCGAGCATGTATAGCTCTAACGCCCCACTCTGGACGGCCGGCCAAGGCAAGCCAGAGGTGAGAGTCTTGCGGCCCCTCTTGAAGTCCGCTTCGGACAACCAGGTAAAGGTAAGCCGAAGACGAGGGGCCTGAATGCCTGATCGACTCTTCGAGGATCTCGGGTTCGTGGTGTCGATAGTTCACCAACAGGCCGCCACAAGTAGCCATTATTATCACAAAAAAGAAAAGACGGCAATGCAATGGCGTGTACACACGACAGCACGTCGACCCTTACACGCTATATAGCACTCTACTCGATTACGTTACGGGCGACTTTACAACAAAACTGTACACTCTGCCGTGCTTCATGTGTACACACGACAGCACGTCGACCTTTACAGGCTAGCATCCTACTCGGTTACATTACGGGTGACTTTACAACAGAAGTGTACACTCTGACATGCTGTCGTGTGTACACACGACAGCACGTCGACGCTTACACGGTAGCGCTCTACTCTTTTATGTTAGGGGCGACTTTAAAAAAAAAGTGTACAGTCTGACTTGCCGTCGTGTGTACAAGTAGCGTCACGAGTTATGAGCGCTGACCTTGAAATCATTTTTTGGGTCTGTTGGCGGGGTACGTGAGGGAGGGGCGACGGAGAGGAAGCGAGCGATCGGCGGCGGCGAGCGCCGGCTAAGATTTAAGATTGGTAGATCAGTCGCTCTAGCCTCTAAGTACAGTCGTGCACATCGTTTTTTTGTTTCGTGGCAGAAAGAATGCTGAAACAAAATGTTTTAAAAGGACAGTTCAGAAAGATTGAAAAAGTTATTGAGAACAATGCATATTGGATTGAGATAATTTTTAATTGATTGCACACTCGTTTTTATTGTAATGTCCGTTAAAATAATTTGTAAAACCATTTCAAATACCTATACCGAGTGCAGAATTCGCAAAGAATACTTTCAATCTTTAAGTTTAGTCAGTTTCTCTGATTTGTACAGTGTCAATGTACCGTTCCCGGGAACATTGCCAATCGCTGGAAACATTGCCGGCAACATTGCCGGCAATGTTCCCCAACTGGGAATTTACTGGGAACTTTGCTCAAATCTTGAGATATTCCAATATTTGTTTGCTGAATTGTACATGATTTTGGATTCTCTATACACCAGGTAATGAATTATCAATCAAAATCCCATAACTTTGAAAACTGCCAGCCCATTGGGAATGTTTCCGGCAATGTTTCCAGTTTATTTCCGGCAATGTTTCCCATTGGGAATGTTCCCGGTAATGTTCCTGGCAATGTTTCCAGTTTATTTCCGGCAAAGTTTCCAAGCAATCTTTCTCGGGATATTTGTTGGTAAACTTTACCATTATTTATGCAAATATCGATGATCTTGTATAGTGCTGTGATGATTTTTATGATAAAGATAATGGAACAGTTCGCCCGCAACGTTTTAAACAACTAAAAAGTCATAAAGTACGAAATTCTGGATTTAAACAGCTAAAACTTAAAATCCTAACCAACCACACCCTACCATAACTTGCCAAGGTCGAGTCGGATTCACGCAGCGTTGGTTCCGTTCATGCATAACATGAACTAAGAAGAAAAAAAAATGTTTTATTTTTTATTTTTCCTCATAAATCGAAAATTATACAGGTGGCTGTGTGTTCAGCCATTTTATGTCGTTTCTAAGAAATGAGGGTTTCACGGTGGTATTACAGAACGCTCATTGATAACTCAGTTTAAACTCTTCCCGCACAGTCGGAGTTTAAACATGGTTTAAACTCTTCTCACTAACAGTTTAGTAGAGCTTATTCATTAATCTTAGAGATTCCTTTATTAGGATAATCAAATCAATGAAAGTGATCATGATGCTCGCTCAATGAGATCTACCCGATAAAAGTATTAAAACTTTAATTGCTCATATCTCCTAAACGGCTAATGCTAGACCCATGTTCATGGTACTCTAAGAAAAGGGCTCGACGAGATCTACCCGATAAAAGTATCAAAACTGTAACTATCCATATCTCCTAAACGGCTAATGCTAGACCCATGTTCATGGTAGAGAAAAGGGCTCGACGAGATCTACCCGATAAAAGTATCAAAACTTTAACTGCCCATATCTCCTAAACGGCTAATGCTAGACCCATGTTCATGGTACTCTAAGAAAAGGGCTTGACGAGATCTACCCAATAAATGTATCAAAACTTTAACTGTCCATATCTCCTAAACGGCTAATGCTAGACCCATGTTCATGGTACTCTAAGAAAAGGGCTCGACGAGATCTACCCGATAAAAGTATCAAAACTGTAACTGTCCATATCTCCTAAACGGCTAAGGCTAACCCATGTTCATGGTACTCTAATAAAAGGGCGCGACGAGATGTACCCGATGAAAGTAGGTAGATCTCGTCGAGCCCTTTGATTAGAGTACCATGAACATGGGTCTAGCATTAGCCGTTTAGGAGATATGGGCAGTTAAAGTTTTGATACTTTTATCGGGTAGATCTCGTCGAGCCCTTTTCTTAGAGTACCATGAACATGGGTCTAGCATTAGCCGTTTAGGAGATATGGGCAGTTAAAGTTTTGATACTTTTATCGGGTAGATCTCGTCGAGCCCTTTTCTTAGAGTACCATGAACATGGGTCTAGCATTAGCCGTTTAGGAGATATGGACAGTTAAAGTTGTGATACTTTTATCGAATAGATCTCGTCGAGCCCTTTTCTTAGAGTACCATGAACATGGGTCTAGCATTAGCCGTTTAGGAGATATGGACAGTTAAAGTTTTGATACTTGTATCGGGTAGATCTCGTCGAGCCCTTTTCTTAGAGTACTATGAACAAGGGCCGTTTAGGAGATATGGGCAGTTAAAGTTTTGATACTTTTATCGGGTAGATCTCGTCGAGCCCTTTTCTTAGAGTACCATGAACATGGGTCTAGCATTAGCCGTTAAGGAGATATGGACAGTTAAAGTTTTGATACTTTCATCGGGTAGATCCCGTCGAGCCTTTTTCTTAGAGTACCCCGTCGTCTAATTCATTCATCTACCAAGTTTCATGGCTTACCTGGGGAAATGTATCTATACATCCCGAGTTTACAGTTCGGGGCGAACTACTAGTATTAATAATTTGGAATATTATAGAAACCCGCGATCAGTCAATCAATTCTGCCCACTGTTGACCATTGTCAAGGAGCATAACATCGGTAGCCAATGGTTGAAGACAAAAAAACACAATAACTCGGAGTTTCATTGAAGATTGACTTTTTATACCTACTTATCTGAATCAAACCTGGGACGGCGCTGGAGACTGTAACACAGTTCTTTTTTAAGAACTAGCACAGACTTCATCGTAACTATAGTATGCACAATTTAACATAAGTAGCCATAAAGTCTTATAACCTATATTATGTACACTTCTTGTAAACCTACTTCTTCTTGAAATAAATAATTTTTAATTTTTTAATTTTAATTTTAACTAATATATGTAAATCATATGAATAATTCACTTTTATTGGCAATAAGTAGGGATTTCATGGAATTGTTAAAGAAAATACCGATTTTATGCAGTTTCTATATGGCAACACTGTAAGGAAAGACGCGCATTGTCACGTGATTAACGAACGCGATATTTCAAGAATAAGCATGAATAATAAACAAAAAAACTACTGGGAATTTATGGGAACATTGGGAAACTTTCGGAAACTTTCAATGTTTTCAAGCGTACATCACCTCAACTATTAGTTCAGCGTCAGTCTTAGATCCCGCGTGCGTGGCTATTAGACATTTTGTGCGCAAGTGTACACACTTGCGCAGAAATCCCCGCCAGTTTCGTCGAGCGCTCCTAAGTCATCATAAATTCATAACTCGTTTAGGTACTCGTGACGTGCGTGACGTGAGAGCGAGAGAGAAGCCTCGCGTAGCACACACACACACAACACAATCGTATGTCATATATTTCACATACACTCTCACGTACGTTTCGGCACTATACACGACATCATGCAAATATGACCGTTACCTTAATTAAAATAAAGACGCCAATACGAGTTACCCTTGACGCTATTGCGATCAAATTGAAAAAGTTTTGAAATTAATTTCTCTTTGAATTCGCATAGTAATGCTTTGATTTTAAATACTTTGTAATGTTTATTCAAAGGTAAGGCTGTTTTATTCAATAAAAACACAAAATGCGTCTTAATTTGTAAAATATAAAATTTTGTAAATTGCGCCATATTGCGGCCGTATTGGAAAAATGCGTCAAGGGTAGAGGAGCAGCCTGGCGTCGCGTGGAGCGTGGACACACACACAAACTCGTCTATCTCGCAGACATTCTCTTGAACTTTATCTTAAAGCAATAAAGGCAGCAATGCAATGAGAAAATAAGTCTTGTGCTCGAGAAAAAATACTTTCATTTCTTGCGGACTGCGGTTACGTGTGCCGGAAGCCGGAAATGATCTTTTGCAGTTAGATTTTATGACAAAAAATATCTTAATATACGAATATAAAACAAAGAAAGAGTCGTGTTAGTTACACCATTTATAACTCGAGAACGGATGGACCGATTTTTATGATTTTTCATTTGTTGGATTTCTCTCCGCCCCGAATAGCAGAATAACCATTAAAACAACGGAAAAACTCACGAGAAAAAAAAAGTCTGCGCGGACGAAGTCGCGGGCAAAAGCTAGATAAATCACTTCTACATAACACACACATACAATGTCTGCGGAAAAGATACAGTGCCACAAACTTTTCTTGGCCGGTAAGAGCGTCGCTGTCGTCTATGTATTTGAGAGCTAACTGACAATGACAGTATGACTTTTCAAGTAGTACCAATTTCAGCCGCCAGCCAAGAAAAGTTTGTGGCACTGTATTGTGCTAGAGCGCCGGTGAGCGCCCTCGAATATATCGCCATCTAGCGATCTATCTGAGAAATAGACCTCGCTAAGTGTCGTATTAGTACCCAATACTCACCACTGGCGCTGTACTTGCGCGAATAAGGCTGGGATTTTTTTTTGTATGGCGTTGACCCTCTAGTGTATTATATGCTCTTTGGTACAACTAAACACAATGAGATCTAGTTCATCTATTCTACCTAACTTTTAATTATTTGTTCGAGGGGGGTCAATATTACAGTAATAATTATGTTCGTATACAACGTGTTACAAAAGTACCTAACTCTTTTTACAGGGTGTAACCTACTGGTCAACAGGATGTCAAATATGTAGAAAAAAGTTGAAAAAAAAAACAATTTTTATTTTATAACCTCAAAATTTTAAAATTTTCATATCTTTTTTTGTTTTTGTTATAAGCTCAAATTTAAAAATATGTTTGTGCGTGTAGGTGCATTTACATAGCTTTGAGTTGTTAAAACATTGTGAAAGTCAATGAAAACAATATTTAAAAAATACTTTTCTCTCGCCACATCGTTCACATTTTATTAATTTAAAAATTAACGGAACGTCAAAGAGCAAAAAAAAAATTTTGGTTGTGATCCCTTTCACCGGGTGCTATAACCCTGTAAAAAGAGTTAGGTACTTTTGTAACACCTTGTATTGTAGACGAATCCATGTATATGAGTGGTACAGTCAATGCAGAGGTGATATGGAGTTGATGCAGAGTTACTCTACATAGAGCTTGGCATAACTCATAAAAATCGTCTGGACGGACGAGTGTCAATGGGCACTCACTACAGGGTGCACTCTAAGTCGATAGCGGAACTTTAAGTAGGCTGTCCACTGATCACTACAAACAATTTGTACTAGTTGGCGACAAAAATGGAGCGAAAAAAATATCAGCTGTTTCATACATTTGGCGCAGTACTTAGTCGACCTTTTGTATGGAACAGCAGATTTCCAGTTAGGTAGGTACGTAATCATTGCCAGTTTATTCCTAAGGCCCGGTTTCTGAATTAAGAATTTTACTAAGTATAGTTCTGTCACGTTCTTTTTTGAGAAATCTGAAGAAAGACAGAACGATACTTAAGTGCTTGCTTGGCTAATTTCTCAATTCAGAAATCGGCAGTATACACATAGCGGTCAAACTTGGGTGTTATGAGTTTGACGGTGACCGCTATGCACACTTTTTTGGTGGGGCTGAAAAAATTTTCTGACGAGATGGTACTAGGACGACTTGCGTTTTCGACAATTTGATACTAACCCTATAAGTCTTCGTCTTGAAAATTATTTGGGCATTCTAGCAGTTTAATAGTTTTCGCGTCTGTCCTCACTCCTCTTTAGGTACTTTTTCAATAAAAATGAGCCGAACGCGATCTGAGTGCTTAAATTCAGGCTTTAACTGTCAAGGAAAACGGCTCATTTAAGCCGCTTTAGCTATCCTAAAATAGGCAGCTGGGGTAACGCTCTTTCTCTGTGTATAATATTTGAATACTTTAGTATCTGACTGTACGACACAGGTTCAATATTTTGAGAGTGTCCGAGATGTCGCCTCAAACATATTAAAAATACAAAGCGACATTTCAGACAAAGTGTCCGAAAATATTTTGTCCGAGATGTCGCCTACTCGCTCTTTAATAGCTAAGGACAAAGTCTAGCTTGTTCTTAGTCATAAAAAAATATGGTATGTTTATTCAAACTTTATTACACTGCACTCGATGGTGAATCATAAAAAATATCATCTGTTTGATTCAGATTTATGACTACAAGTTTTTTCTCTTCAGTTTTCCTTATTGGAAGTAAACCCGGGATGATTCTTATACTTACCAAGGCCAGCATCCTGTTTTATTTCCTGTATTTCTAGGAGTAAAACGTCCTGTGTGTTTACCTATAAAGGCTGGCGTCGACTAGAGGCGGATCGGGCCGGGGCGCATCGCAAGATCGCAACGCAAATATCCGCCTTTCTGTATTTATATGAAACAGCGTCCACTAGCGGCGGATCGGGGCGGGGCGGGCCGCAGTGCAATAGGCGGATATTTGCGTTGCGATCTTGAGATGCGCCCCGGCCCGATCCGCCTCTAGTGGACGCCAGCCTTAAGACGATAGGATAGGTATATTTCAAGTGGTCATGGACATGTTTTAAAGTGCCTTCAACGCTGTTACTAGTAAACACATCAATCTTCTGGGAGTAGCATAACGGACCGGAAAAGTGCAAACAGATAGAAAACTCTTTCTCGGCTACACGCTTGGATATCCCTTTTTGATCGAATGGTGCCCTTATGCCGCGCGCGTTAAAAGCTACTACGGGTTATCCTATATTGTGGTCGACCGTACGAAAGCAATGAAATTATTTACAGTGAAATTCATACATTAAACGTACGTGAGGATGGGCAGTATGTATTGGTTGAAAGCCTACTTGGTCTAATAACCCTCCTTTGGACAGTCGGGTAAATATACATTTATTTCGAATAATTAAAATTCACATACAAATTATTAGTAAGTCTTAGGTCTATGGTATTAGTAAGTATGTACCTAACTAATCACTAAAATCTAATATCTAAAATCTAACGAGGCCCTTAACTATTTACAAATTTCTTTATTACGTGCCACTTGTAAGTAGCCGCAACGATTAATGTAGGCACAGTCCAACCTGTCTGCAATCATACGTAAAAAAGGACATGTTTTTTTTTCATTAGTACCTCTCACGATCCTGTGCCAGACGCAACCACGGTTTTCCGGCTACTTCCGATCCGACACGCTGCACTGATAACAAACCTGCAATTAAAATAATTTCCAAGAATGCCGAGTACTTAACGTAGAGTCGTAAAAAGGACGTTTCTAGAATATGAATTCTATTACCGAGTATTATTACTTTTATTTAGTTGGTGCAATAAAACTCTTGTTTATAACGCAATAGATGGCCAGCGACACGCGAGAATATTCCATGGTAGCTCTTATCGCTCGTGGAATAAGTGCTTCAATCGAACAAACAGGGTTATTCTAATGTGTGTGAGTGAGTGCATTGTGCATGGGCATTACCTGTTTTAAATCTACAAGGTGTCACGGTAGGTCATATGACACTGAAAAGGGTCGTTTTATCCCCTTGACTGGCAAGAGTGGTCGAAAAACGTTAGGTTAGGTTACTCCGTAAATAAATGCAAATTTTGTCGTTCCGCCACCAAGGGGGATAAGTCTGCTAACTAGACGTAAAGTTGGCTACCTGATGCCCGTTTTCACCATCCACACCTAATTTTAAAAGACCTTTTAACGAAAATTATCTGCACCTCTGCAAGTCTAGGGAGACTTGCAGAGGTGCAAATAATTTTCGTTAAAAGGTCTTTTAAAATTAGGGGTGGTTGGTGAAAACGGGCATCAATGAGTCTAAAATACTTGTTCTAGCTAATTAGCTAAAAATTGTATGCTTTGTGGTTGAGGCACTATCAATACACAGTTATATGGCATACTTGAAATTACTGAATTCGCCCACGTGAAAGCCATGAAAGCTGTGAAAGCCCACGTGAAAGCTCACTCGTTTTACACATCATTACAAGCCACTTTTACTATTAAAAAATTTAGAAATTAAAAAAAATATATATCAGCTGTTCCATACATTTCGTGCTGTATACAGGGTGTTAAAAGACCGCCAACAAAGCGGGAAACCACGTATTATCCTCATCATATGGAACATTTTTGTCCAAGGAACTATGCCTGGGAAATCAACGGTTTCCGAGATAATGAGGTTCCGGGAGTCAGACTTTTCAAAACTTTTTTTTTGCGGGAATGCATTCAGTATCTAGTTCTTAACATACCTTCTCAAGTAGCCATATAAAATTCAACCCGCAATGTATTCTAAACATCTGCGATTCAAGCTTAAGTAACATAAACAGATATCTACGCTTGCGCAATATGACTTCTGTGCGTTACACGTCCATTGCGTGATAAAATATTTTTCAAAATTATAACCTAAAAAACCAAAATCATTTCCCAGCAATAATTTATCGAAAAAGCACTTTGTTTTGGTGTCTAGTATGCGTGGCTTTCGGGTCTGTTGGCGGTCTTTTAACACCCTGTATATCGAATTTTGACATGGAACAACAAAATATTTTTTCGAAGTTGGTCCCATCGTAGAAGTTGCTTGTATTGTTGTGCATAAGGACTCTCTTCAGTGTCATAGGACCTCTCTGTAACACCCTGTATAATGTACCACATCTCATAGATGACATCTATGTCTGATATAGACCGTGTCTGAAATCGGGTAACATTATGTCCCGCAAAACAGCACATTTTGTTTGGCACATTGCACGCTTAGACCCTAGCACTCTACTCGGTTACGTTAGGGGCGACTTTTCAACAAAAGTGTTTCTACAGTCTGAGGTGCTGTCATGTGTACATTACATTGTACTAACGTATTGATACTAACACAAAGCGGATTAAATTATTCTGCATGAGAAAATAATCAATCGTACCCAAAATGCAAAGCCAGCAATCGAATTGACCTAATGAACTCAAAGCCTCAATATTATGAAAAAAAAAATTGTACGTAAACATTTAACGAGCCCCATTGTGATGTTTTATAATTGGTCATACACTCATACCTCGATAACAATGGTTATGATTTTCGAGATTAATCGACTGACGCAGGACGTAGCAACCACATTTAAAAGGACTACGTTTGGACTCTAGTTTATAAAATTTAATGACCACCATTATTTTAATCCAGCCATTGTTCGTCGCAAATGGAAAAGTGGACGTAAGATCCATTGTTCGAGATCGACAAAACTCATCTGTATGCCAGTCAAAGCAACTAAACACATAGCTAGCTGCCTCAGCCACCGATAGCATCTGGTCGCCTTTCCATGGAACTACTTAAAAGGAAACAACAGCTCACCAATAGATATCTTTAACGATTGAGGACACAACTTACCTTTGGACGCAAACACAACATACCAGCACGCACAAAAAAACTGAAACCACAATCGTGTTAAAAAAAATACATTTTATTCTTTACATTTTTGGAGAAGCGAAAGAGAATTACGTAAAAATAACTTATGTGTATATCACTTTTCAGGGCACAACAATTTCGTTCCCATGGGGGATACTGTTGTCCTTCTCAGTGGATTCAGCGCGGTCGGTGGCTGTCGCTCCTGTCGACAGGTCCTGGGAAGGTGTCGTCGGTTCCCTCCTGTCGTCATCGCTGTCGGAAATCGCTCCGATCGGGCCCACAGTCTGCGTCCTGTCGTCGAGGTTGTCTGAGGTCTCCTCCTGGTAAGGTTTCCCACTCTCCGTGATCTCCACTTCTCTGTCAACCGTCTCGGCTTTGCTGCCGGCCTTGATCGGAGCTGTGACGATCAGGTATCCGTCAGAGGTGAGTTCAGCCGTCACGTCGGCGGCGCTCGCGTTCTCAGGAAGGGAATACGTCTGGAAGAACTGGCTGGCGAAGATATCCCGCGGGTTGTTGTTGGCCTCGTGCGTCCCTTGAATCATGACGAAGGCGCCCCTGACTTTGACCTTCAAGTCTTTTTTCGCGTATTCCTTTACGTTGATGACGACTTGGAATTTGTCGTCGTCTGACACGATCCTTGGGCCGTCGCTCGAGAATGTGGGGAAGAGTTTCCAGAGGGGCGCGAAGAGGTTTCCAAACAGCGGGAAGGTCAACCAGGCACCATCGTCTAGGTCTTCTTCCAGGATGGAGGTGACAGGTCTTGCGATGGGTTTGTTCGCGGGGATGGCGGCTGCGACGGTGAGGCCGAGGGCCAAGACCGCGAGGAGGCGTGGTGAGAGCATGGCTGCGTGTGTGTACGTGTGAGGTGCGTTACGGACTGCGCCGGCGCAGGCGCGCGGAGGCTTTATAGGAGCGCGGGGGCGCGGGGGGGCGCATCGCCGGCCGGCTTCTGCGCCGTGTAGAGTGGGTAGCGAGGATAGGTCAGTCAGTGCTATAGATGGATTTTCCTGCGCACGGATGGAACGAGACCTAGTAGGATAAATCATTAATTATAGAGATGGTTAATCATCATTTCGTGTAAAAAAATCCAAGACTGGAAGTATGGATATTTGTTCTTTTAATAACGCTTAGACGACAAGAAAGATGATCTGTTTTTAAATAGAAATTAACCGGAAATACACGCTCTACATTCCATTTCCATACCACTATCTTAATCGCCCGGACACTTACACGGAGTACTGTACGATAAAATAACTACTAATTTTAAAATTTTAAATACCCCCGAAATTTAAGCTTCAGATTAGAATATCTCATAAATGGCCCAACCGATTTTGATATAACATATCTAAGAATACTTGCTAAAAACATGCTTTCAAACAAAAAACCGCATCCAAATCGGTTCACTCGTTTAAGAGCTACGGTGCCATAGGCGTGAAGTATACAGAAACGGCATAAGGCGTAAGGCGTAAGGCGTAAGGCATACGGCGCAGAGCAGGCGTGGAGCAGATAAGGCATGAATTATACAGAAACGGCGTAAGGCGTAAGGCGCGGCGCTCTCCTCTTTCTCTCTTTCTCTCCAATACATACTGGGATGAGTTTGTTTAATTTCAAAGTTACGTACATTTGTGAATTTGTAGTAGCAATACCACTCGCTAACTGTGAAGGAAAACATCGTCAGGAAACCCGCAGCTTAGTTGGCTCCACACGTATTGACTTGTCTTTCCTGTGGGCTAGGCCGACTAAGCTGTCAGCATAGTATAGGTGCTGGGCAAGCCTACTCCATCTAAAACAATGTCCCAGGCACTGCAGCGCCGAGTGGTTTCTTCACCCATCTAGTGTGAATGAAGGTGCCACTGGACGCTGGATAAATCATCTCATTAAGTAGAAGCAAAGGCCTTAGTTTTTTTTTTAGTACACTCTGACGTGCTGTCGTGTGTACATAAAATTCACTATCGTCACGTATTTTCTGCTCCTACTGTATAACAAACGGCGTGCCGCTTGCGCGTCTCTCCGGTCGCGCCTGCTAGCGACGCGGAACAGGCGACGAAACGGCGTGCCTGCGCCACGCCGCTTCAGTATAATTCAAAACGTGTCGCCTCCATACATTTTGTATTGAAATGTTTTGAAGCGGCAAGATGCCTGCGCCGCGCCTTCACCTTACGCCTTTTCTGTGTAATTCAGGCCTTAGACAGACAGACAAGCACACATAGCGGTCAAACTTATAAAACGCCTCTTTTGGATCAGGGGTTGAAAATACTCCAGGAGACTTAGCCTGTAACGCAATGGTGCCAAAATGGGCTCCAGTTGACGGCTTCAATTACAATTTATTAATGTTGTCGGTCCTTTCAATGTTTCTGTAGAGCAAAGATTCTGATTCTAATTCTAGAGTATTAGTTCTTTGGTTGTAGGAGAAAAATGCGGAAACCCCGGTTTTGTCCTTCTGCTGGTACGCCATCGACACGCCATTGCGTTACAGGCTAAGGCCCCAGATTAGTCGAGGTGAATGACCACGACCCTCAGTAATGAGGATCCCGATACGCAAAGGAGTGTCCAGTCTGTGCAGTAAAGGTAAACAATTGGTGATCTGTGGCGCGGTGAGGCAGTGACCTTGAACATAAACTTCCAGTTCTCGGCACCAATGATGCAAAATTAGCTTGTTATCGTTTTAGGAGTCAACCGCAGTCGCTTCCAGTGAAAAACTGCATTTTACACAAAATGTCCAATCTGCGATCGAAAATAAAAATTCTTATGAAGGAAAAATCTCGGGAAAAGCTGGCTAGTTATTTTCCGTTCTGAAACCATAAATAAAAATAGACGAGAAAAACTGCCATTCTTATGGTTTTACCTTCATATTTTTGCTTTTTCAAAGTTATATTTTTTAGGGTTCTCCGAGCTATAGAGTGCAAAGGCATTTTTATATTTTTTAGGGTTCTCCGAGCTATAGAGTGCAAAGGGATTTCTTATATTTTAATTTAAAAAAAGAGGAACTAAGTACCTAAACAAGAAACGATTTTTTATGTAATTTTTTGTACTCGCTTTTTTCACTCGCAATTCGCTGTTTTTTTTTTCACTTATTCAGTGTGGATCTCTGAGAGTCAATGCTTTAGTAGTGTCCAATGTCTGAAAGAGTTTCGACCTGTATTTTTTCTACAATAGCTACAATTTTAAAACAAGTAAACTTTCGTAAGCACTGCACTTTAATAGCTACAATAGTAGCCAAATTATGTTTACCCAAGTGGTTACAGTACAGCTCCAAGATAGTCATAACACTACCAACTGGAAACTTCTCACAACACAAGACGTGAGAAGTGGTGGTCCAAACAGTCTTCTATTGACACAACAGTTTTAGGATGTAAAACGACATGGATCTGGCCAATGGCCGTGACCAAGACGAATCTCTACGATTTTTGCCATTTTGATAATGAAACATCATGAACTTTTGGACATTTTTATTTTTTATTTTTATTAATTTATATCAGAAATTTACTTTTTTTCCATGTCCCGCACATAGGTTTATTTTTAGGTCGTTACTTTGACGTGCGATAAAAGGTTTTGGGGGTTTACCAGCTAAGACGAAGCCGATTACCATTGGCGAAAATCGAAGTTCGATTTATGAAAAATTAACTGGGTGGCAGTAAAATGAACTGGGTGGCAGTACATTTATTTTTCAAAAATTTAACTTCGATTTTCGCCAATGGGAATCGGCTTCGTCTTAGCCGGTAAACCCCCTGGGCGGGCCTATTAAACGTTTTTTTCTTTAGCGGGATTTAATCTTAGGTTCTAGTATTGTAGGCCCTAGGTCCTAAAAATAGTTAAGCCTAGGGATTCTCATTTGACCCATTTGATAGCCCGTTGTTAGCAAAAAGCGCAACTAGAAAGAAAATATGTTTTTTCATTGGCGACGCTAGTGGACGGGCTTAATGTAAAACATCAGGCATCACAATATTACAACATCCTCAATATCACCTCACCAATCTTCTCTACCTAACTATGCCTTCTGGAAGCTGTATAAATCATCTCTTGTAGAGTATGGTGATAACGTAGGCATAACTACCGCCGGCAATGGAAAAAAAATCATACCTTATTTTTGGATGTGTTTTTTGCATCATTCGGTTATCAACGCGGGGCTTAACTATTTTTAGGACCTAAGGTTTATGTTCCAGATCCTAGAACCTACGAATAAAATCTTTTATCGTCAAAAGTGGCCACTTTTGACCTAATAACAAGTTTTTAGCAAAAAATGCATCCAAAAAGAAGATTTTTTTTTTCATTGGCTGCTCTAGTTGTGCCTAGTCGACAGTTACTGGACTCGGTAGCTCAATTGGTAGAGCGCCTGCACGGTATGCAAGATACGGGTTGAAATCCTGTCCCGAACATTTTTTTTTACCCTACAAAAATCTTAATAAAAAGTTTCCTAGCACGGGTTAGTGCTTTAGAAAAATACAAAAAGTTACAAAGTTTAAGGTTTTCGTCTCTAGAATATCCAGACATATAAAGGCAGTTTACGGGACCATGAACTCCAAATCGCTTCACGCTTGACCACTGTGATCTATCATGCAAATGCGGCAATCACAACCAACGTGACTTTCTTCAGTTTGAGACCAAATCAGTTGACGATCCGGCCGCATGCTTGCCCGAACGACCGCCCATTACGTGACACCGCACGCGTGACAAATATTGACAATGCGCAAGAATATTTTGTCACCATCTATATTCGCGTGAAACATTCCCTAATGGGCATCGTCAAATCCTATTTTTTATTCTATAAATCGAAAATATAGACAAATATAAGAAACTAATTTGAATATTTACTTAATTTTTTATGTAAATATGTTTTTTTTAATTATTTAAAATTTCTAAAAGTTTTGTGTGTGACGTCACCACTGGCATTATGTACTAAGTACATTGCATTTATTCAAGCTTTTAAAAAATAAAAATATGTTGACGTTTGACACTTTTGACAGTTGTTG
Organism: Zelleria hepariella; assembly: GCA_949319315.1. Taxonomy (NCBI): domain Eukaryota; kingdom Metazoa; phylum Arthropoda; class Insecta; order Lepidoptera; family Yponomeutidae; genus Zelleria; species Zelleria hepariella. The sequence continues at coordinate 925,631 of OX439382.1, read as the reverse complement.
TTGACTAATGTAATTTTTTTTAAAGTAGGCAATGGAACTACCGCATTACAGGCTATGATGACGTCATCGAAAGAAAAATTAAGTAAACATGTTTGGCGATAAATATTAATAATCCGTTTTAATTTTACTTATTTAAACCCCTAATAGTAATCAGTATCCCTATTCCTCGAAATGGTTTTCAATTTACGACAGTTGATGCCTCACTGATCAATGCCCATTGGCTTCCTTGATGAGATATTATCGCACACAAATTGGTGATTGGATGACTAATCACTGCTTTTTATGTTTGACCGCTATGTGTGTTTGTCTATCTTTGTGTGTATCTGTGTGTCTGTCTGTATGTAGCTCTTAAAGGGGTGAACCGATTCAAATGCGTTTTTTAATTAGAAAGTTGGTTTTCTAGCGAGTATTCTTAGATATATTTTATCAAAATCTGTGTAATCTGTATAAATGGCTTATAAGATATGCTTGTTTGAAGCCTAAATGTCGGGGTTATTTTAAATGTTTAATTTCTAGTTATGTTGATTGAGATGGAGTAGGTTTGCCCAGTGCCTATACCATCCTGTAAGCTATTAGCTAGTCCATAGGCGAGAAAAATTTAAAAGCTACCAACTATTTTATATGTAACGTCTCTGCAAAAGCGAGTGTGAAATATTTCATAGGAATTTGCTAACATTGGTTGCGCAATACCTGCAAATTGATCAACTTTTGGGCTTTGGACACACAAAACCGACAGAAACGCCGCAAAATGTACCTGTTTTGAACGAGCTACGAGAATTTCGATATTAAACATTCAAACGACGAGGTCTTGCGGGATACAGGGTCCTAACACTCTGATATTCATACATACCTATCCAACGAGATACTACATGCGTACAAAAAGTTGTATCATTCTGTAATATAAGTTTTTTTTTAATAAGTTAATTAGCAAAAAAAAACCCTTATAAGGAAGAGACTGCCCCCCCTGACACAGGGAATCCCAGTGGGGAGGTAGAGAGCTTCCTTTTATTGTGAAACTTGTGTTTTTAAGGCTAACATGTCGGGGATATATTTAGTTATTTTGCCGTATTTAATTAGGTACAAAAGTCGTCGTGAGACCAAGAGTAATTAAGTCTCTAAAATACATTGTTCGCGGAACATAGGTGCGGGATTTTTTATTTTTACTTTCATCTTTTTGAAGACAATAAGGAACAGAACAACCGAGGCGGCGAGGACTCCGGTCCAAATTGGCAAAGTTATGATTCAAATCGCAAACTTTAGTGACAGTGGCGCACTCCCATTATCCTCTAATGAAGTCACTGCTTCGACATAAGGTAAGGGAGTTCCCCTAATGGGTATTAAACTTGTGGATTGGGAATGTAGCACGGTCGGCCACAGTCACAGATACCCCACTAGCGGCATAAGGGCGCCAATCGAACAAAAAGGGGTATCCTAGCGGGTGGCTGACTGTAAATAGTAAAGTTTTTGTTTCAGTCACCGCGTAGGTCAGTCCAATGCTAGATAACTGGATGTCAGTTCTAATCTGTGAACCAAAATAAACCAATTTGTAAATTAATACTGACGCTAGAATACGAGTACCTACCTACTGCCATTGTAACTAACAATATGGAGTAAGAGTAAGATGCAGCCTGTACAATTAATTGTACATGTCCAGAGATGGGCGATGGGTATATACCCAATCTACCCATTTGGGTATTTACCGGGTACATTGGGTATATACCCGGTAAATACCCGTATGCACCCATTTGCTGGGTATATACAATTTGTGACTTAAAATTAACAACAAAGTATGCTAATCAGTTGTAAACCATGTTCCCTACGCAAAGTACGTCTTAGTAATTTTTCGTTGAACTCATATTTACAAAGTTATGCATGTTTTTGTGATTTCTTCGTATGAAAACGAATATTCATAAGGACATTTGTCTTATATTTTTATAGAATTAACAACCGGTATGTTTAAAAATTACTTTGTCATACTTTGTATGACTAATATAATAGTTTTTAATATGAATTTAACAATAATTATTATTGATTAGGAACCAAGTCTCAAAAATTGATATTTACATTGAAACGGTAATACACTGATGAAGTCAGGTCATTTCGTTCTAATTAAAATGCGAAGACGGGTTAAGTGTTGCAAATAACAAAAATTTATAATCATAAAGTATGGTTTTATGTTTGTTCTCCCCGAACAAAGAATAACTAAAACTTATTAAATTCGTTTAGTTTATTTATTTTATTTTGCAAATGGCATTGTGCTCAAAATGGTATACGGTGAAATGTAAGCCGTCCAGCCACCTCATTACGTCCGAGTCGGCCTCATCTACACCGCCGCCTTGGATGGCGAACAGCGGGTAGTCGTAGTTGATGTGGAACATCGTCTGAACCCGCCCACCCACGCAACTGGGGTCCAACCTACAGTTACATTTTGTGTAATTTAGCTCCGCACACCTTCCCCGTAAGACCCTGAATCTATTTATTTGAGTCCAGTGCTTTCCGGGGAGATGAAAACCTGGCACACGGATATCTGGCTCGGACTCGAGATGCTTGTTAGGCAGGTCCACGGATGTCCACCGATCCCGCCATTTCTCCATCAGCGTTCTGTCGTCCTGCAAGAGTTCATGGGCCTGTATGGCATGGCAAGATGGTTGCAATTCTCTGATGCAACCCCGGTTCGGTCAAAATCCCACGAAAATTGAGGGTTGCTTTGACCAAGTACTTGTACTAACTTCTAACATCGAAGCAGGATTCCAAAAAAGAAACTCAAAACAGTGGCGGTATTCGTGGATCTCAGCTCAGCATTTGAAACTCTCTGGAACATATCTGGAAACAGAGACAGTCAGGGACTACCCTACGAGCTCAATTTTTTTAAATGCAACGTACTTATCGTCTTTATGACGCCTTTCTTTCAAATGCCAAACTCTGAAAATAGTGTTACGCAGGGCTTAGTCCTGGCGCCTACGCTTATCAACGTCTACGTCAGTTACATACCAAATGTCTCCCGGGGATCATTTATGTAGGCGACGACATTGCCATCACAACACAAGCTTCGACACTGGACAAAGCGACAACACTGGTTCAGGAAGCCATTCCAAAGTTTGAGCGCTATTTCATAGACTGGGGACTTAAACCTAACCCATGTAAAACTGTGAGCTGCTCCTTTTACCTGAACAATAGGCAAGCTAGGAAGTGAAGGTGTTAAACGCAGTTTCTGCAATGAAGCACGACCCTAACCCAGGCTATCTTGGTGTAACTCTAGACAGAACTCTCACTTTTAAAGCCCCCCTCAAGAAAGTAAAGAAAATGGTATCAAACAGCTGCAACCTGATACGGAAACTGGCAGCGATAACATGGGGCTGCAAAGCGGATAAACTGCGCATATCAACACTAGCCCTTGTCCATAGTGCGGCCCGAGCCAGTGTAGGCCGGCCATAATACTGACCTGGTTGACGTTGAACTGAACAGCGCCATTAGGAACATATCCGGAACCGTCAGACTATTTCCTACATATTCCCGTCACGTCTGTGAAGAGAATTAATGATCAGAATGGAGTATGATAAGATCAACAATATGCCGTACCTGCCACTAGTACCTTATCTTCAGGCAACCCGCAGTGATCTTTGCCTACCATCAGAGAGATCTTTTGCCATGCCATGCAGGCCCACGAACTCTTGCAGGACGACAGAACGCTGATGGAGAAATGGCGGGATCGGTGGACATCCGTGGACCTGCCTAACAAGCATCTCGAGTCCGGGCCAGATATCCGTGTGCCAGGTTTCCATCTTCCCGGAAAGCACTGGACTCAAATAAATAGATTCCGGGTCTTACGGGGAAGGTGTGCGGAGCTAAATACACAAAATATAACTGTGGGTCGGACCCGAGTTGCGTGTGCGGGCGGGTTCAGACGATGTCCCACATCAACTACGACTACCCGCTGTTCACCATCCAAGGCGGCTGTGTCGATGAGGCCGACTCGGACGTAATGAGGTGGCTGGACGACGTACATTTCACCGTATAGCATTTTGAGCACAATGCCATTTGCAAAATAAAATAAATAAACTAAACGAACACAGATTTTAACGGATTTAACACTCGTTTTATTAACTTTTTACATTTTCCAACGTTTCGAGACCTTTGCAGGGCTCGTGGTCGCGGTAGACTGAGGTGACAGCTGTCTTGTATGTCATTTGTTAATTGAAACTACCCTCGGTTATGAACATAATTAGACATTGACTACCCCCGTTACGGATACAAATTAAAAAGTAAAAAAAATATTTTTAATAACGTTCCTGACTACGGACAGCTGTCACCTCAGTCTACCGCGACCACGAGCCCTGCAAAGGTCTCGAAACGTTGGAAAATGTAAAAAGTTAATAAAACGAGTGTTAAATCCGTTAAAATCTGTGTTTAAATTATGTATAGTGCTCGTGCAAACCTAAGAAAATAAAACTAAACGAATTTAATAAGTTTTAGTTATTCTTTGTTCGGGTAGAACAAACATAAAATCATACTTTATTATTATACATTTTTGTTATTTGCAACACTTAACCCGTCTTCGCGTTTTTATTAGACCGAAATGACCTGACTTCATCAGTGTATTGTCTACCGTTTCAATGTAAATATCAATTTTTGACACTTGGTTCTCAATAATAATTATAGTTAAATTCATATTAAAATATATTTTATTAGTCATACAAAGTATGACAAAGTACTTTTTAAACATACCGGTTGTTAATTCTATAAAAATATAAGACAAAATGTCCTTATGAATATTCGTTTTCATACAAAGAAATCACAAAAACATGCATAACTTTGTAAATATGCGTTCAACGAAAAATTACTAAGACGTACTTTGCGTAGGGAACATGGTTTAGAACTGATTGGCATACTTTGTTTTTCATTTTAATAATTTTCATTATACTTGAAATCACAAATTGAATGTACCCAGCAAATGGGTGCATACGGGTATTTACCGGGTACATATCGGGTAAATACCCACAGGTGGGTATATACCCGGGTACGTGCCCATCTCTGCATGTCCCACTAGCTGGGCAAAGGCCTTGAGGGTATAATGGCTCATACGTTCAGTTTTCCTCACGATGTTTTCCAAGTCAGCGAGTGGTATTGCTACTACAAATTCGCCAATATACGTAATTTTGAAATAAATTAAAGTCATAGGTACAGTCACACGCTAGGATATCCCTTTTTGTTCGATTGGCGCCCTTATGCCGCGCGCGGTAAGAGCTGCCATGGGGTATCTGCGACTGTGGCCGACCGTACATGCCCGCACCGGGAATCGAACCTGAGAGACCCAGGTCCATTGTTCTACCCACTAGCCCACCACCGGATCCCACCATAGGTACTATGAATTCGTCCGAAATAAAAAAAGTTTTGAATTTGAATTAAACAATGGGCATTGATCAGTGAGGCATCGATTGCCGTAAATTGAAAACCATTTCGAGGAATAGGGATACTGATTACTATTAGGGGTTTAAATAAGTAAAATTAAAACGGATTATTAATATTTATCGCCAAAAATGTTTACTTCATTTTTCTTTCGATGACGTCTTCATAGCCTCTAATGCGGTAGTTCCATTGCCTACAAATATTTAAAAAAACAACTGTCAAAAGTGTCAAATAACTGAGAAAATAACCTTCTTGTTGACTTGACACTGACATTTGTCAAACGTCAACATATTTTTATTTTTTAAAAGCATTAATGAAGGCAATGAACTTAGTACATAATGCCAGTGGTGACGTCATACACAAAACTTTTAGAAATTTTAAATAACAAATAAAAAAATATTTACATAAAAAATTAAGAAAATATTCAAATTAGTTTGTTATATTTGTCTATATTTTCGATTTATAGAATAAAAAATTAAAAATGACGATGCCCATTCCCTAAAATAATACCATGATTGAAACATCGGCCCATGTCCGAATCCGTGACACTTTAATAACGGAATGCCAGTCAGATGCCCGGACCTACCAGCCAGGGAAAACCCCGGGTTCACTGTCGAATTAACATACAAACCTATGTATACTACAGGGTGTTAAAAGACCGCCAACAAAGCGGGAAACCACATATTGTCCATATCATAATTTTTGCCCAAGGAACTTTGCCTGGGAAATGAAATGTTTCCGAGAATATAAGGTTCAAAGTCTGACCTTTTTTTTTAAAACAAAAATATTGTGTTCTGTATCAAGTAAAAAGTAAGATGTAGCCTGTACAATTGTACATGTCCTACTAGCTGGGCAAAGGCCTTCTCTCAGAGAGAGAGTTCGAGCTTAATCACCACGCGTGCTTAATGCGGGTTGGCGATTTTTGCGTTGAGGGTATAATGCCTCATACGCTCAGGTTTCCTCACGATGTTTTCCTTCACCGACAGCGAGTGGTATTGCTACTACAAATTCACAAATATACGTAACTTTGAACTCTGTATCAAGTACTTAACATTTATTCTTAAGAAGCCAGATGAACATTTTAAATACTTCTTGCAAAAGTCGACGTTAAAATTACAACCCGCAATGTATTCTAAGCATCGGCCGGCAACTCGAATGTATATAGCATAATACCCTTATGCCAACGTTTGCGCAATATGATTTCTTTGCATTACACTTCCATGCGTGATAATAGTATATTTCATTACAAGTGTGGAAAGGCTGTCATTGCAACGAGTTCCGACAAATGGCTACCCGAGCCGAGGCGCAGCCGAAGGCGAGGGTTGACAGTCGGAACAAGTTGCAATGACGGTTCCGCACGTGTACTGAACGACTATTTTTAATACAGTTGCGAAAAAATTAAGCAATTTAATAAAATTATAAAAACACAATAAACTCAACTTGACATTTTTGACTTTTCCGGTAAAATGTTCTCCGAAGCATTTTGTGCAATTATACTGAGTTCCGGTGGTGTTAATTTAAAAAAACTAGGGTCGAAATTACTCATTTTGTGCAAAAAACAACTAAACTCGCGAAGAAAATTTCTGAAAAATCAAAATGGCGCCAACCGTAGAATATAAGCAGAGTTTTTTTTTTCTTCACCCATTCTGGTAGGCAAAGGCAACTATGCCCATACAGCCAAGTCTTCAGTAGAAGTTTTTTATTGATATGAAATGAAAATGAAATTTAATGAGATGAAATGAAATGAAACCTAACCAAACTCATTCAATCAAATCATTAAATCTGATATTGAAACAAATTAGTAGCTTCTTTTTAGAAATACACTTGCACAAATATATTTGCATGAATCATAAAAACTTTTTTAGTAAAAACTTCATGGTTGGTTTTACTTTTTAATAGACATTATTTTGACAGTTGGGAAAGAGAACGCACGAGTGCGGGAAAGGTAAAAAAAAAGCACGCGTGTGTAATAGCCCACTTCCCGAACGCTATACGTCCCTGCAATACGCCACTTTTTGAGCAACTGTATTAAAAAATATTTTCCAAAATTATTAGGTAAAAAAATAAAATAATTTCCCATTTATGGAAAAACGGCTTTATTTCGGTGTCCAGTATGCGTGAGTTTCGAGTTTGTTGGAGGTCTTTTAACACCCTGTATAGGTTATTTCTGTAATACCCTGTATAACGCAGAGTACCTGCGAGATTGTGTCGTATGTGGAACGACCACACTGACTTCGAAGTGGCTCTAAAAATTTCCATTCTTCTAAACATTTGTTTTTTCATTCACGGGAAAATAGAACTAAAGTAATTAAAACTACACACAAAAATCGCTGGATTTTGATGTTTATTTGCGACAAAAGAATATTTACTCGAGTAGAAAAGCCGTAGAGCAAGACCTCTAACTTGTTCTCATACTAAGGCCCGGTTTCTGAATTGAGAATTTTACTAAGTAAATGCTTACGTATCGTTCTGTCACGTTCTTTCGTTAAAAATCTGCAGAGACGGAACGATACTTCCGTATTTGCTTAGTGAATTTCTCAATTCAGAAATCGGCAGTTATCCTTTCAAACCAAAAAAGAATCATCAAAATCGGTTCACGTAGAAAAAACTTCTGAGATAACAAACATAAAAAATATAAAAAAACGAGTGGCATTGAGTACCTCCTCCTTTTTTTAAATCGGCTCAAAAATAAGAAGAATCGGAGCGAGTTAGATTTTTATAGAAACTTACGGCGATGTTCAAACGCAAAGTGGTCGCACTATACGTATCAATATTTACTCTTTAATTTTGGGCCAACCTTCCTAATGCGCCACCCTGTTGGGAAATACGAATTTTTATGTTGTTATTGTACAGTTTTACACAGGGATGGAACATGGCCGGTGGACAAGGGCAGTCCGTAGGTACTGTACTACTCTGGAAAATACAAGGTGTTACAAAAGATGCTAACTCTTTTTACAGGGTAATAGCACCCGGTGATAGGGATCACAACCAAAATTTTTTTTTTGCTTTGTGACGTTCCGTCCATTTTTAAATTAATAAAATGTGAACGCTGTGGCGGGAGAAAAGTATTTTTTAAATATTGTTTTAATTGACTTTCACAATGTTGTAACAACACAAAGCTATGCAAATGCACCTACATCCACAAACATATTTTTAAATTTGAGCTAATACCAAAAACAAAAAAGGAATGAAAATATTTCAATTTTGAGATTATAAAATAAAAATTGTTTTTTTTCAAAAATTTTTTACAGATTTGACATCTTGTTGACCTGTAGGTTACACCCTATAAACAGAGTTAGGATGTTTTGTAACACGTTGTATAGGTACTAACTACACAGAGAATACCACAATCCATGCATATTATAGCAGCAGCTTAATTCTGTCTAGTGGGTAGAACAGTGGACTCTGAAGCAAGAGGTACCCGGTTCGATACCCAGTGCAGGCATGTATCTATGACTTTGTTTAATTTCAAAGTTACGTACATTTGTGAATTTGTAGTAGCAATACCACTCGCTAACCGTGAAGGAAAACAACGTGAGGAAACCCGCGGCTTAGTTGGCTCCACACGTATTGACTTTGTCTTTCCTGTGGGCTAGGCCGACTAAGCTGTCAGGATGGTAGAGGTGCTGGGCAAGCCTACTCCATCTAAAAACAATGTCCCAGGCACTGCAGCGCCGAGTGGTCTCTTCACCCATCTAGGTGAAGGTGCCACTGGCTGGACGCTGTATAAATAATCTCATTACGTAGATGCAAAGGCCTTAGTTTTTATCTTTCTAAGTGTAGTAGTCTTCCTTCACATGAGTAAAAATTTCTGGTGAGCTAGCCAACGAAAGGAATTTCTTTGAAGCGTAGACCACCAACGTTTTAGGTGTGCCTAAAAGGGAATCGGACAATTTCGTACTTACGATTGTGATTTGGGATTTCTTAGGTATGTACAGCCGGCCACACGCTAGGATACCCCTTTTTGTTCGATTGGCGCCCTTATGCAGCGTGCGATAAGAGCTGCTATGGGGTATCTGTGACTGTGGCCGACCGTACACAACTACACAAGACAGCAAGGAGACGCTTACGCGCATGCACTCTGTTCACTTACGTTACGGGCGAATTTGCAACTAAAGTCGGAAGGGTCTACGTGCTATCGTGTTGTACAGTCGGCCACAGTCTCAGATACCCCTTTTTGTTCGATTGGCGCCCTTATGCCGCGCGCGGTAAGAGCTGCCATGGGGTATCTGAGATTGTGGCCGACCGTACAAACGTAAAAGTATTTTATCAAACGCGTGCCAAATCTGAAGAGGGCCCAAACATCCAAAATTTATTGCCTTTTACTTTATTATGAACCGAATCACTCGATAAGAAAATGTGGCGGCAAAATTAACCATCATAAATTCCCAATTTAGTCGTATTCGGTGCTAATAAAAAAAACCGGCCAAGCGCGAGTCGGACTCTCGCACTGACGGTTCCGTACCGCCAAACAATAAAAAAAAATCTGGTTAAACGGACCCTCAGTGCGTAAGTCCGACTCGCGCTTGAACGTTTTTATTTTTTTACTAGTTGTGCCCGCGACTTCGTATGCGTTTTTACACATTTGACATTTAGGTAATTTAAATTCGACTGTGGAGGAAAACTCAAAAGGAAGGTTTTTTTTAAACCCCGACCAAAAAGAGGGGTGTTATAAGTTTGACAGCTTTGTGAGTGTGTCTGTATAGGTATGTGTTTATGAGGGTGTGTCTGTCGGTGGCACCGTAGCTCTTAAATGGGTGAACGATTTGGAAGCTTTAGGTTTTTTTTTTAATTTGAAAGCACGTTTTCTAGCGAACGTTCTTAGTTTTTTTTCAGAAATGTGTTTACTATCACGTTATTAACATATCTTCTCAAGAAAATATATCAAAATTATGAATATTTCTTACAAAAAACGAAGTTAAAATTGCAACCCGCAATGTATTCTGAACATCGGATAGCCTAGATTGTGCCCAGAACCAGGACTTATCACGGTCCTAAATTTGACTGAAAACTATTCAGCGGTATTCGCGTGATGAGGTAACACACAGACAGACAGAGAGACAGACAGACAGACAGACAGACATAGACCGATTTTTTTGCATTTTTGTATTCAGTATAGTTTACTTAGTAACCCCTGCTAGTTTTTTTCTAAAAATATTCAATGTACAGAATTGACTTCGCTAGAGTTTAGATTTGTTGTTATACTATATTATAAGTATAGATTTGTTGTTATACTATAAAAATAAGCCCTATAATCATACTAAGTTTGGTGTTATAGGTATTACCGTTTTAGCGATAGGCAATTTTTTTTTAAATTAAATTTTTATTATTGTCGGGTAAATCCGCTATAATAAATAACACATAATCTGTGAAAATTTCAACTGGCTAACTATTGCGGCTCCATAGATACAGCCTTATAGTTAGGATACAGATAGGACAGACAGACAGGCAGTGTAGGCAGAGTAATGGGGTTCCGCTTGGCCCTCTCCGGGTACGAAACCCTAAAAATGGTAATCTTCCATGCGACAACTAGACATAGCCTCGTAAATCTTTTGGCGATAATGGAAAACCTTATTTTTACAACCGTTGGCTCATTAATTAGTGTCGACAGTTTTATTAGCTGAACTTGGACAATAACTTTATGAACACAATCCAGACTGTTTGGTGGAGTCGTTCCGGGCAAAGTATCGTCCAAATTAACGGATTTATGACCTTTAATTTTGCAACTTTTCATCCCATAACTGGAGCCGTTAAAATGAATTAAAAACTAAGGCCTTTTGCATCTACGTAATGAGATGATTTATACAGCGTCCAGTGGCACCTTCACTCACACTAAATGGGTGCAATGAACTCGGCGCTGCAGTGGCTGCGGGACATTGATTTAGATGGAGTATAGGCTTGCCCAGCACCTATACGATCCTGACAGCTTAGTTAGCCTAGCCCACAGGAAAGACAATATGTGCGGAGCAAACTAAGGCGCGGCTCACGATGTCAAACGAAATAAGACGTTAAATAAATGGGGATTTTATTCCAAGTGTCAAATACAGGGTGTTAGTGAAAGGTACTGTGACACCAAAAGTAGTCGCTAAACTCACCAATACAATCAACTTTTAATAGGTGCGAAATCTCAAAAAAATACTAAAAGCAGCTGATATTTTTTTCGACATTTCGCACTTTTTGGTCCAAATCCAAATCGGTTCACCCGTTTAGGACCTACGGTGCCACAGACAGATAGACAGACACAAACAGCGGTCAAACTTATAACACCACTCTTTATATCGGGGGTTTTAAAAAAAAGATTAAAAGCGCCTGCGTGTTTCTAAATAGCAACCAAGTAGCTGCTGCAATGTGTAATTGCTATTGAAAATTTTGCAGGCGCCGCGATACAATCAAGTAATGTAAGGGTGGTTCGCGCGGTAACATAAAACACGAATATTTGATTACTAAAAGGAAAAGCCTCGCTTCCCGAGATATCTAGGTCTTTAGAATAAATTACCTGTCAGCAATAATCATTTCCGAAGAGATTTAATCAAGAAAGTACTCCATTGTAATTCGCCTTTTCATTATAAAAAACTCGGCCAAGAGAGATTTGTTTTATTGCTCTGGGGTTTGTGCCTCGCCACTTTATTTGTTTCAGGAATTAAACTAAGCATCCTTAGCAGAGAAAAACACTAAATTTCCTTTCTCAATATTGTTTCTAGCGAAGGCAAATTTATATATGTATCTTAACACACTAGTTAGGTCAAGATAGGTTTTCTTTGCCTTTATTTTGTAAGGATCCAAGAGCATTTTTGCCTTTTTTTGGACACCTACGCCAACGCCATCAAGTATAATTCCAAAAAAAAGGGGCCCTTATTTTTTTGGAATTTTAAATTATTTGGTAATTCTGAAAATACTTATTATGAAAATGGAGCCAAAAGTACCCTAAAAGGACAAAGCAGCAGACGGAAATCCTTGCCTATTCACTCTAACATGGGACACGACAAATTAAATTTACCTACCAAAGAAACTTTCTGAAAAGATTTCAAACTCCCACCACGGCGACGGAGGGACCGCATGAAAAAGATTTTTCGGGAACTTTCGAGTACCTACAAATCCCCATGTTTCTTTGCTCATAAAAATGCACTAGATAGGTGATCTGTTTATGTTTTGTCTGATATATTTTAAATTTAATGTGTTGCTACCTGTATCAATTATTGAAATCATGTGTGTGTTGTGGTGTCTAAATAAATGATTATTCTATTCTAAACTTACTCCTTACTTACTTAATTGAACGAGCGAGCGAAGCGAGCAAAGTCTCATGGGCATTCCTGTCGTATTTTTTCCCCACAGTGATTTGTAGAAGAGTAATAGTAATTTTATTTTTAGTAATTTTATTTTATTTCAATATAAAATTTTACAATCGACCTTAATGTTACTAAGGCAAGGGTGCCCTGCTTCCTAAGAAGGTAAAACCTGTAATATAGGGTAAGCAGTTCTCTCCAAAATTTTCACAATAAAAAGGTCCTAAGAACTATAAAGTTGTCTTTTTAAAGTTAATAAACAAAAGAGTAATGAAAATCGAGAGTTATTATTAACTTTCGTAACTTACACATAAATCATCTTATTACGTATATGCAAAGGCCTTAGTTTTTTTTTAGAGTAGATTTAGGTACATACCTCAGACCATAAAGTCTGTGGTACACACGACAGCACGTCAGAGTGTACACTTTTGTTGTAAAGTGACCCGTAACGTAACCGAGTAGAGTGCTAGCGTGTAAAGGTCGACATGCTGTGGTGTGTACATACTTACCTATATTTGGTAAAAAAAAAGTCCCGATAACGACATTACCGAGCCGCGTGTGAACGTGTCGATCCGAGGACACGCGAAGGGTTCACCCAATTTGTCCTCGGATGTGGACATCGCAATACTTGGGTCTGAAGGTCTGATACAAGAGCCCAGTTGAAATATGACGGGCTTAATACTTAGGCTCATTTACACAGGGTAAGTAACTGCGCCAGTGGTGACTCGCACTGTCTAGAGAGCAGTCCTTATTCTTACACTGATAGCTCTATGTTGACTGTTTTTGCGTATGGCACATTATGCAGCGAATATGTTGACTTCAAAACAATTTACACAAGGTCAGTATCGGGTCAGCACTGACTTGCCTCGAATTTTGAGTCACTACTTCATACAATTACCTACTTACTAGGCTTATTGAACGAGCGAGCGAAGTGAGCGAAGTTCTCCGAGTCTACTGGAACTATCCGGCGTTTGTATGTATGTATGTATGAATGAATGTTCGTTCGACGATAACTTGAGTAAATTTAGTCCGATCGTCATGAAATTTGGTAGGTGGGTAAATGAGGCAAAGAGAATTTTTAAGTTGAAATTAAATGAGGCAAAGAGAACATGAGCCAAATCGGTCGAAGGGTTGCTGAGATATGAGGTCGCGAGTTCGAAGTTTGGGGCGAAACACTAGTTAGGTACTGAGTTTCAATTTTTATTCAGAGCTTTTTGTGACAAGTAGGTATAAAAACCGCAAACGAGATTCTTTTGTTTCCCGAAAAAAGACATCTTTATCATCCCATAATACGGATAACACCCTCTGTAAAAAGAGTTAGATCCTGTATTGATGACGCCTTCGTGACGCGAGGCTCGGACCCTCATTTTCCCCCCAAAGTGATGTGTCCACAGATGACAAGGCTGATTTATGCTGATGGAAAAATATGGCGACTACCTACTTTTGGACGAAGCGTAGTTTTTTTCGGCGCGGCGTAGCGCTTTCACGAAAGTGATACGACAAAAGTTGTTGGAGATCACATTTAGAAGTTGAAGGGTATCTACACTATTATATTTAAGGTAGCTCCCATACAACCGGCCAAGTGCGAGTCCGACTCGCACTTGGCCGGTTTTTTTGCATTCTTGAGATGTCAAATAAACCGTATGCACCAGCTATAATAATATATCCAACCTTACACTTGAGCTAAATATATTGAAAGCACCTGGCGAGCTGTCTAATATCTTACAACTTAATTAAAATTAAACCTGCAGCTAAAGTTCTTTATGAAGAAAACTTGCACTTCCCAGGTGCAGGTGTTAAACCTGTTGAAACTGATTAGACGAGTAAAGGCGTATGCATACTACGTCGTAAGAATTTGTCGTAAAACCACTTCATGTAAAAAAATAAAAATACCTTTCACTGTGTGCCAATGTAGTAGGCATAGCAAGCTGACTATCACTATGACAATTTATCTTTAACGGAAAAATCTAAGGGTTAAAATTTATTCATAGCTTCAAACTATGCAGTCACTCAAAATCAGGGTGGCATTCATAGTTGTCATCTCAAGCTCGAGCTCAAGTAGGTGAACTCAGAAAACAAAATCACTGACTTGAGACTTTGGCAATGTCAAACTCAAGCTAGTATCTATTAATAAGCTGACAGCTACTCAAGCCTGACATTAGCTAAGGCTTGACATTGACCACTTATGTTTTCTGAGACCACCTACTTGAGCTCGAGCTTGAGCTGAAGACTATTAATGCCAACCTTAAGTTATTAAGGATTTTGAAGCCAATGTATAGGTAATTTTAATAACTTTTAACTATAATAATTATGCGTTGCAAAGCATAAAAACAGGTTCCTTTATTGCGTCATAAGTTTTCATCGAAGGCGAACGTACAGTCGGCCATACGCTAGGATCCCATTTTTTGTGCGATTGGCGCCCTTATGCCGCGCGCGGTAAGAGCTGCCATGGGTGGGGTATCTGTGACTGTGGCCGACCGTCCAAGTAAAATTGTTTCACTGCAGAATGCAGCTTTCCTATTGCATCGGAAAGTTTAAAAATGCACATACCTGCAAAATCCTGATAGCTTCCGCAGTGTTAAAGCCTTCATAAACGTTCATTGCTTTTCGTTGCTGGTAAGTACGGTCGATCACAGTCACAGATACCCCATGGCAGCACTTACTGCGCGCGGCATAAGGGCGCCAATTGAACAAAAAGGAGTATCCTAACATGTGGCCGACTGTACAAGTCGGCAGCATGCGGAGATAATGCTTTTTATGCGCTGAAAATCACAGAACTTGACTTGAGTCCGATTTCTGAATTGATAATTTCACTAAGCAAATGAGATGTCACAAAAAAGTACGTGACAGAACTTGGTGAATTTCTCAATTCAGAAACGTTAGGCTGTCAAAACTACTGGTGGTATTACTTGAGCTCGATCTCAAGTAGGTGAACTCAGAAAAGTCTAATGCTGATGTCAAGCCTTGGCTAATGTCAAACTTGAGCAGGTAGCTGTCAGCATATTAATAGACACTATCTTGAGATTGACATTAACATTAGCAAAGGCTTGACATTAGCATTTGACTTTTCTGAGATCACCTACTTGAGTTCAATCTTGAGTCGACGACTATTAATGCCACCCTTAAACTAATACTAAAACTTAGAACTGATGATGAAGTAAGTGAGGAGAAAACAAGCTTCTGGGTTCATCTATGATAATAATTATCAACGGATTTACCATTTGCAAACATTGTGTGTGAGAGGCAAACATGTGAGGCTTGTCTGACGTGACGATAGACAAAGTCAAGAACCTCTCACTACCATAGAGCTCCCCGCAACATCCGATATTATTGAGCGGAAGGTGTTAGCTTACGATATTCACGTCAAAATCAACGTATGCAACCGTTGCAGACAGCTGAGTTAGTACACACGACAGCACGTCAGAGTGTAAACTTTTGTTGTAAAGTCGCCCGTAACATATAGAGTGCTAGCGTGAATAAAATTTTATTGTATGGCAAGTCAAGGTTCTGCCGCTTCTTTTGAGCTTACTCTTGTTCAGCTGTGTCTCATAGTTTAAAGGCGCCGTGCATTGTGGATATCAACATGAAGATCCATAACAGATTGCAAGATATTTTCATTGAAAAAGAGCTCTCCGCCCATTTTTTTTCAGCGAAAATATCTTTAAAATGTTTCTGAATATCAACACGAAACTGTCTGTGTTAGATAGCTCTCACCTAACTCTAGTGTTTGGGATCTTTACTTTTTGGATTCGTTTAGTGTATCTGATACAGGAATCGATTTTGTGCATTTTTCTTTGCGCGCGGGCTATTCACTATGCACGGCACCTTCGAAACAAAGTAACCGAACCCGAACCGTTTTTGACTCTACTGTAAACTCTACTGGCTCTCGATCTAAGTTGGGTCCACAAATACAAATTAATTTAAAGCGGTACCTACATATTTTGAACAAAAGAAATACTTATCCTAAAGTATGTACGGTACTACGTCTTACTTAATGGAAGAGTTGATATCTTTGAGGTCAAATAAAGGATTTTTAGACATAAAAGCCAGACACATTTATTTTGTCACTCATCCAAATCCACCGTATGTCGTTGTTTATCTCACGCATCAGAGGTATAAACAATAATAAAAGTCACCGTAACTTTGCAGACTTGGTTATTGCATCCCTGGATATTTACGACCGTTGTGAATGAAGAGGAGCCTACACCACAACCTACATACAGTAAAGTTTTTAGAGCTTCAGAAAGAAGAAAGAAAAAAAGAAAGAAAAGACATTTATTAAGGCTGGAAGATAGCAGCGTGGCGGGAAATTCAAAATTTTCACAGTTTTTTTAATTTTGTAGCTAAACTGAGCTATTTTTGTTCAGCGATTTTTCGTTCGCGGCAATAACATAGTATTTTTTTCATTATTGTAAACAACAGAACAACAATAATTCAGCCGATTATGTGTTCTGGTCTACAAAGCAGTGGCACTGCCCAAAAAACTTGTCGTAGCTATCGTCCACCCTTAACGGTACTCAAAACATGACATCAAAACATAAAATCAAAAAATAAAATTAAAACAAAAACTAAAACTAGGCGCATTTTATTATTATTAGTTTTAAGTATTGAACATTTTAGAATGATCCCAGTAGTGTTGCCTCCGAACAACCAGGGGCCTTAGCCTGTAACACAATGGTGTATCAATGGCGTCCCAGGTAGAAGGACAATACCGGGATTTTTTCGTTGCTCTCCTACAACCAGCGAACTAATCCTTTAGAATTAGACTCATAATATTCTTTGCTGTACTACAAACACAATAAAAGGACCGACACTGGACCGACAGCATTATTAATCGTAATTAAAGCCGTCAACCGGGAGCCCATTTTGGCACCATTACGTTACAGGCTAAGGGCCTAGATTTTCAGTCGGGGGACCATGCTGCGGTCTGTTACGGATTACGGTACCTTTAGTAATTATTTCAAAAAGTGCATAGAAGTAAATAAATGTGCTTCAGTAGCGGACTCAGTCAGAAATACGTTTTATGGTACCTCTTTTTAACCCCCGACCCAAAAAGAGGGGTGTTATAAGTTTTACCGCTAAGTGTGTGTGTGTGTGGGTGTGTGTTTGTCTGTCTGTCCGTCTGTCTGTCTCTAACACTGAACCGATTTGGATGCGGTTTCTTTTTAAAACAGGTTTTCAAGCGAGTGTTCTTAGACATGTTTTATCAAAATCGCTTCAGCTCAGTATTCAGTATTTTAATGTTTTCATTTAGTAGTTATTTTATGTCGTAGGGCACAAAAGTCGCTTATCGAAATACCAATAGTGACTAATAAATAATATAGCTGAGTCCCCCTCGTAATTGAAATGGTTCGAATTGCATCACAGTCATTACAAGTAACAAACGATAGGCTCCCGTTTCAAACGATAGGGGAAGCGTACTACAAATTTATCGGCCTTCAAAGGTCCCAGGCTCGTTACCAAGCTCCCATTACGCTTGTTGCACTCTGGGGCCAAAACACACTGAGATTGTCTTACAATCATCAGCCTATTAGCACCCACTGGTAAGGTAAAGGCCTCTTCATGCTCACGCCACCTTTCTCGATCCTGCGCCAGACGCAACCACAGTTTTCCAGCTACTTGGGCTATGTCATCGGACCATTAGGCTGGTGGTCTGCCAACGGATCTCTTCCCCTCTTAGAGTAAACTTTGACGCTTGGCTCGAAAGTCCACCTTTGGAGTAAACTTTGACGCTTGGCTTGAAAGTCTACCTTTTGAAGCTTAGCTTAAAAGTTCACAATTGTATTAAACTGTGACGCTTGATCCTACAACCGCGGCACGGGAACTCTCGGTCATTTACTACTTGGGCTATGTCATCGGACCATTAGGCTGGTGGTCTGCCAACGGATCTCTTCCCCTCTTAGAGTAAACTTTGACGCTTGGCTCGAAAGTCCACCTTTAGAGTAAACTTTGACGCTTGGCTCGAAACTTTGACGCTTGGCTCGAAAGTCCACCTTTAGAGTAAACTGACGCTTGGCTCGAAAGTCAACCTTTAGAGTAAACTTTGACGCTTGGCTTGAAAGTCTACCTTTTGAAGCTTAGCTTAAAAGTTCACAATTGTATTAAACTGTGACGCTTGATCCTACAACCGCGGCACGGGAACTCTCGGTCATTTACAATACTTTATGTCCTCGTTTAGACCCAAATGAACATCCGACTGACGGCGTAACATCTTGTCAGAGCCTTTAGCACAGCGTTAACAGAGAAATTTCACCCCTAAAAAGTTACGTTTTAGAGTGCAGAATGTGAGGACAATGTTTGGAGATTATTTTTATGGAGGCATAGACTACTTGTTTTTGTTGGTACGTGACTTCCGCTGTTTCAGGTAGATTACACAACGGGGTTTGAATAGTGACGCTAGTTTCGCACAAAATGCCTGAATTGTCACGCAGTATTTCTCCTAGAGTGAAGGATTTGAACACCACGGGTGAGTGTTGAGTGGTGAAAACCTAGGCACAACTAGCGCCGCCACTGGAAAAAAAACTTCTTTTTGGATGCGTTTTTTTGCGAAACACTCTTCCTTAGGTTATCAACGCGAGGCTTAACTATTTTTAGGACCTACGGTTTAGATTCCAAATCCTAGAACCTGCGAATAAAAGATTTTATTCGTTCTGGAAGGCGAGCTGCGAGCCGTTGGGCTGAGCTGGAGCGAAGCCAGAAGAGTTGCTGAGGACAGGAAGGCGTGGCGTGATCTTGTAAAGACCCATTGTGCCATAATAGGACGGCAACAAAAACAACATTTCTCTTCAAACAACGTCGCTAAGTCAACAATACTGAATTTGGTCCTAGTACCTCTGAATAATATAGATTCGTACACTTTACTAATCCAAGATTCTACGCGGCGTCGCGTCGGATAATCGAATTCGGATTTATCAATCTTGTCATCTTATCCCTGAACAAACTGCGTTATTGGCTTCTCCAAACTAACTGATTCAATTCGCTCACGGGAAGTTAAATCTAGTGAGGACTTCGCCTTTACGTTCTGTTGGAGATGATTTGATTGTAATACCAGTATGCTTAGCATGGTCGTTTTGACACTCTCTCGAACTCGAGTGACAGACGTGCCATGTCTATTGTGCGAGCATGGCAGGCGGGATTCGAGATGGCAATAGATTAGGGTCATGTCGAGCAGAAAGTAGATATTGCAATTTTTTATAAAAATGTTGTATTTTTGTCTCCATCGCCATGTTGGCGTAGAGCCAACTCGAGCCCGACCGACAAGTTGACAGTTTTGCATAGAGAAGGGCCTATCTCGGGCTTACCATGCTGCACGTACAGAGGGGTTTGGTAGGTGCAATGTTCGGATATTTTGTCTATTTCTTCAGCTACGGCTTTAGTATTGACAAGTTTCAAAGTCAAATGTATTTAAAAAAAGGATAAAATGGAAAAGACCAAACAGAGCAGCAAAATCAAAATTAAGTGCGCACTCCGCACTCCCAAATAGCAATACGATGCGACGCACGCACCAAACACAATCATTAATTTTATTCTGCGTACAAAACTTGAGTTACGTTCGGAAACACGGCCCTATTAAAGAGTTAGTTATTTTAAAAACGCGGTGCCGTGGTGGTATAGTGGGTAGAACGGTGGACTCTGAAGCAAGAGGTCCCCGGTTCGATTCCCAGTGCGGGCATGTATCTATGGCTTTGACCACTTGCTAACTGTGAAGGAAAACATCGTGAGGAAACCAGCGACTTAGTTGGCTCCACACGTATTGACTTGTCTTTCCTGTGGGCTAGGCCGACTAAGCCGTCAGGTCAGGATGGTATAGGTGCTGGGCAAGCCTACTCCATCTAAAACAATGTCCCGGGCACTGCAGCGCCGAGTGGGCTCTTCAACCATCGAGTGGAGGTGCCACTAGACGCTGTCTGTGTAAAACATCTCATTATGTAGATGCAGATGAAATCGGTTTGTTAATTTTAACTGCTTATTATGTTGAAGTCGGCTTAAAAACCTAAAAAAATCCTCGCATATTTTCGCGCCTAGCAGCCTATCGGCGTATGACTGCAACGAGAATTTCCAATAAAACTCTCATTGAACTTTGTAATAAGTTTCCTTTCAATAAGTAATCCGCTTATCGGCTATTAAAGGGGAGGAAGCTGTTTTGAGACACTAACTAACACAGAAGTCTAAAATACTTAACGATCCTACTAATCAAAGTTTGTACAGGGTGTGGTTTTGTATGGTGACACCTGACTCAAGGGCGATTATTTACACGAAACTAAAGCAAAAAAAAAAAAAAAAAAAACTAATAATTCAGTGAAAAATACCCAAAAAACCATTAAGTTATGGCCTCCCTTACTATGAACGCTTGCGGCCGCATTATCGTGCGCCACATCGCGCCCGCGCTTTGAGAAGGCCGGGGGTGTCCGCACGTCACGGTTTTTGTAGAATAAAATTAACAACGTAATTTGTGAACCAAAAATTTTTAGAAAAAATTAAACTTAATTTATTTTATTTTCAATTACTCTTCCCTGATTTTGCTTTGATTTGACGTTTTGCTTTGTCCACGCGTCTCGAGTCTCATCTGTGTATTGCGTCGCGTCGCTTCTATACATTTTGTATGAGAGAGACATTAAACTGACGTAGCGTCCACGCCGCATCTTCGCCTCATGTGTGTTTCTGGCTACTTACATACAAATAATTCTCATGGGATTAGATAAAAGTTACTACTAGAGGTCTCGCCCGCATCTTGACTGCATCACGACTGCAGATACACACAGCACAGTGTGTTGAGTCTTGGCGAAAAAAGGGTCCAATCATCCTTCTGGTGTATTTCTATGTTGTGGTCTCGCCCATGGTAAGCGCCTTAAGGAAGGATTTACAAGCAGAAGCCAGGACGTCGATTTATTTATTATTATAGTGGGATTTTAACCGACTTCCAACCTAAGGAGAGGACTTGGTTCCGTTTACAGTGTGTTCGTCACGGAACAAAGATAAATAAAAAGGAGAGCTTGTAAATAAGGAATTTTGTATTATCAATTAAAAAGAGAAATAAATCAGAGCGCCAGTATGCGGTTAGAAAAGAGATAGGAAAGAAGTGACAGATAAATTGACATTAGTTTGACAGAATCAGATGGATGGATGCATTTAAAATATAAATAATTTACTTACTTAGACTGTTGTACATAAAATCCATTTAAAAGACACTAGAATATTAAAACTTGTATAAAATGTATATAATAAAAATAGCGCATCGAAAATTAATACAAAGAAAATCCTACAATAAAATACGGTGAACGAATCGTCGTAGACACAGTGAATACTTCTTATGTGGTCAGTTCTTTACAGTAAATAGGTACTTCTTATGTGGTCACGACGTCTTTACAGTGAATACTTTTTGTGTGGTCACTTCTTTACCAGTGAATACTTCTTATGTGGTCACGTCTTTACTAATCAGCAAGAAATAAAGCCGCCAAAGTATCCTTGTCATGGTCTTCCCATGGTGGTAGCTCTTATCCTGGGTGGCATAAGTGCGTTAATTGAATAAAAAGGGGTATCCTATTGTGTCGCTGACCGTGCCATGTGAAGAGCCAAAAACCATCCCTGAAGGGTCAATAAAAGTATGCGGTGGGAATGCCCCAATTTTCACAGTATCTTCAATGTTGTACCTAAACTTAGATTTTTTTTTTTGCGATTTGTGTTTCACGACAATAAAATTGTATTCTTTTTATTATTCCTTACAACAAAACAACAATAATTTAGTATTTAACTTCTTACTAATAGAACTTCTAGTATTTTGGGCAGCCTACCACTGGTTTGTTGTTGTTCTGGGCCCTTAGCCTGTAACGCAATGGCGGATCAATGGCGTCCCGGCAGAAGGACAAAACCGGGCTCTCCTCGTTTTTCTCCTAAAACCAGAGAACTAATCCTCTAGAATTAGAATCAAAAATTTTGATTCTAATTAGAGTACAGCAAAGAATATTTAATATTCTTTGCTGTACTACAAAAACATTAAAAGGACAGACAGCGTTAGCAAATCGTAATTGAAGTCGTCACCTGACAGCCCATTTTGGCACCATTGTGTTACAGGCTAAGGGCCCTGTTGTTTAGAAACTGTCCCAGGCACTGCAGCGCCGAGTGGTCTCTTCACCCATCTAGTGTGAGTGAAGGTGCCACGGGATGCTGAAGAAATCATCTCACTACGTAGATGCAAAGGCCTTCGTTTTTTTATTGTTTAGAACAATGAAAATAATACTTATGCTCAGTAAAGCTACAAAGATGAAAAACGCCGTGAAAATGTTGGCTGTCCCGCCGCTCGTTCAATAAAACAGTACCTTTTTGAGACTAAGGCAAATTGAGATGTAAACAAACTGAAATTAAGTCATAACGGATTTCAGGCATTATGGGACAAAGGCATTAATTGAAATTTAGGCACAATGACATCAAGGCGTTTTGACATTCGGTCGGACCGGATAGGTTTAAACCATCCCATCCCAGGATAACCCTCCATCCCCTCTTTTGTTTGACAGGATAGCTAGAGTTATAAACCCATGCCTACGCTTGCTGATCATAAAGTAGGCGTATAATATAAATTGTAATATGCTTTAGAAGTGAATAGCCAACATATAAAAGTGGACAAAGCCGTGGTAAGCCTCGTGATAGACGGGGCTTCATTTGCTTAGGCTTTTGTAAACCGATTTGCGGTTCTGTCCACTTTTGTAGAGACTGATCTTCGAGAGTTTTATTTATAGCTACTTGAGATTGAAACCTTATTATCTCCTTTTCTATAGATCGGCCACACGTTGGGATACCCCATTTTGTTCTATTGGCGCCCTTATGCTGTGCGCGGTAAGATCTGCCATCATGGGGTGTCTGTGACTGGCCGACCGTACAACAACGAAGGGTTTTTCCGTTTCGCTGCTTTACAACAAAGGTTTTACAATTTATGCTTCTTTAACCGACTTTAAAAAGGAATGTTTATTTTAATTTTATAGGTGTGTTACCACGGGTGATAGAGCGCAATCGAGAACTCTACTCTCTGCCGCCTTCAACTATGGTCACGATCCTCA